>SKCR01000012.1:0-80280 GCA_019454045.1 Zanthoxylum bungeanum
CCCCACTTAGTGACAAAGACAGTCTTATACTTGTCTTCTTCGGCCATGAAGACCTGGTTATATCCTAAAAATCCATCCGCGAACGAGTACATAGCAAATAAAGCCGCGCTATCAACCAACACGTCTATATGGAGTAGGGGAAATCATCCTTTGGGAAAACTTTGTTGAGGTCTCTATAATCCACGCACATTTTGACCTTTCCATCCTTCTTCGGTACCGGCACAATGTTGGCTAACCACTCGGGGTACTTCACCACCTCTAAGAACCGTACATCTATTTTCTTCTTGACTTCTTCCTTAACCTTTTCGGCCCATTCTGGCCTCATTCTTCGGAGCTTCTGTTTTACTGGTCTCATGTTCGGATAAGTTGGTATCATATGCTGGGCAATACCCCTGTCCATTCCTGGCATGTCTTTATAAGACCAGGCGAATACTTTTGCATATTTTATTAATATTCACTCTAATTATTTCCGCTCATGAGAGGTAACCTCTCTTGCAATTGAAATTTCCTTGGGGTTTCCACATGTACCAAGATTAAATGCGTTTGTCTTTGTTGAGTTAATGTCAAATATGCTCATGTCATGCATATTGTGATGTAGACTAATAGGAAAAGACTCGAACAAGTAAGCAAAATCAATGTCTTAATTGTTAATAAATGCAGGATTACAATCCAATAAGTCAGGAAAATAAACATCTTCGTAATTTGCAGTATTGTCTTCTTCTATCTTCTTGCTTTCTTCGAGCGTCAGATTCTCCAACTGCAGTAGTTCTTCTTTCCATTTATCTTCCTCTTTTGCAACTTCCTCTGCCTGTGGTTCTTTTCCCATCACATCCTTAAAGATTTCGAATCCAGTTACTATGATCCCATTGACTTCTACGGGTTCAGGCTCTCATTGATACCCTATGGCTTTCACAAAGTAGTCCATCAGCTTCATCCTTTTTTTTTCTTGGTCTTCGGTTAATTCCCATCGGATTCATACCCCAATCAACTTTTAGTGGTCTACCCCTTGAAATCTGGCAATGCTTTTACTCCCTGGCCTCTAGCACTCAAACATGTACCCGGCTCATATTTCATTCTTTCCATGATTTCAGCCACTTTAAGGTCCACCCATTCTTCGAAGTTTGCCGCCACTTGGAACCTTGTGAAAGGTTGTATGTCTAAGGCAGCCACAACATTGTCTACTTCAGCCCTGATGGTGGCGACTTCCTCTCAATGCGGGAACTTAATAACCTGGTGCAAAGTGGACGGTACGCCCCCAAGTCTATGAAACCATGGCCTCCCCAAAAACATAGCAAATGTAGCTGGGATATCAAACACTGTGAACTCCACCCCGTCTTCTATCGGGCCCACTTTGACTATTGTGACGAAAGTACCTTCATCTCCCTGTTTGCTATCGTCATATGCTTTGATAGTCATGCTGGAGGGGCTTAAATCTGTTGTCCGTATACCCAACCTTGACAGAATATTCAAAGGGCACACATTGATAGATGAGCCATCGTCCACCATCACACAAGATGTCTTCTTGCCTATTACTTCCGCTTTTATGAATAGCGGCTTGTTGTGATTCCTTCCTCCATCGGGATCTCTTCTTCAGAGAATGTTATCATCTGCCTACCTTCTTTCTGTACCGACCCTACGAACATTGTCGGGTTTGCATCTTCAGGTACCATTATCTTTCTCAGAGCTTCTACCATGTCATGCATGTGCTCTTGAGAGGCGCATAATAACTCACATATGCTCACTTGTGCCTGTGTCTTCTTTAATTGACGCAACACAGTATCCTCATCGGTGTTATCTTTATTCTCTGTCACCTCTCGGCCATCTTTTAGCACGTCTTTGCCTTTCTCCATTACATCACTGTAAAAATGTCCACTACGAGGCATCCCTTTTACCTCATATTCATCACTGCTCGAGAAGTTTTCCCAGAAATCTCTCCACTGCTCTATTTCATCTTCACTGCTGCTATCCCATATCCCCATGCAAGAAGCTTAGTGGTTGAGAGTTTGGAGGAAAAAGCTTTCGGGCAGGCATGAGTTGATCATGTAGGTGAGTGGTGGAACAGAGTGGTAGTTGGGTAGAGGGTTTCTATGTGTGTTGGGTTATTCTTTTTTCGGGTCGGATATCTTATGTGTGTCAATGAGGTCTTGGATCTCATGCCTAAGGCGGATGCAGTTGTAAGTTTCGTGGCCTTTTTCTGATGGTAGTGACAGTATAGGTTTAGGTCGTGGTGACGTGGCACAGAGTTTGGAAGTGGTTTAGGTTCTAAGGGTTTTAGGAGTCCTTGCCCTTCAGCATTTCAAACACCTTTGACAAAGGTCTACCAAAATTGGAGAATCGTTTGTTTCTGATGGCGACGACCTCAGCAGGAGCGAGCTTGGCCTCTGAAGGCCCTCCAATGGTCTTTCTATTCTGGCCGTAAAACTTTTTGTTCTCGGCTTCCTATTCCTCGATATCCATGACAGTTTCTCTTAACTGTCGAAATTCATTAATCATTGAGGTCATCCTTCTCAACTTGTTATAAATAGAGGGTTTGGTGCCCTTAATGATCATCTTAATATGGTCCTTCTCCGAGGGCTGTGTCTGCATCTTCAAGAGTTGGCTTCTCTAGCGATCCACATAATCTTTGAAGGTCTCTTCTAGCTTTTGTTTGGTGTTTTCTAGGTCACGGAGCGACAAGTCTATCTCCATGTCTGTGACATATTGGTTCAGGAAGGCCTCCGCTATTGCCCTCAAGTCATCCCTAGCCTTTCTCTCCTGGCCATGATACCATACTACGGGTGCCCCTTCTAGTGACATCCCGAACATCTTCTGCACCTGGCGCTTCGACAAACCCACTGAACTCATCACTGAAATATATTATCGAAGATGGACCGTAGGATCTCCGTTTCCGTTGAACTTGGCCGTGTCAGGCATCTTAAATTGGGGAGGCAGCTGTTTTTCGAAATTTATCGCATCATAGTCTAATAGTTCTTCATGTTTTCCCTTCATCTTGCGAGTAACTGACTCTACTTGTTCTCTGAGTTTCTGTAACTCTGCCTGGGGCCCGACTATCCTTCCCGCTGCATACTCAGCCATGTCATCATCAAAAATATGGATTTCTTCGCTCACCCTATTCAGGGGCTCCTCGCGCCTTCCATCCTCATTGTTTTTTATTCCCACTGTGTGGGGTACTGTCAGATTGGCCACAGTGTTGGTCAAAGCATGTAGTTGCTCGGTAATTTTGGTGATGTTGGACTCCAATTGATCCATGCGGGAACTTTTGCTGCCTAACGCATCCATGCTTGCTAACCTCTTCTTGACAAGTCTTCATTCTTCTCTAACCCAACAGATATCTATGATGGCAGTTAAGACAAGGGGTTAGCATGATGCGTGTGTACATGCGATGCATGAGATGCGTAAGATGGATGAGATGCATGTGGTTACCAAAACAGCATATACCATTCCGACCTTATTCCTCCCACACTCGTGGTAAGTCCATTTATGTCCTAGGTATGACTCATTTTATGCACCAATTGGGTACACAAAATCATTCTCTCCTACGTTACAGGGGTGAACCTTGGCTACCCCCATCCCTCTTCATCAGTAAAAGACATGTTAGACATTATGTCCCATAGCGTCACTGTTTGTAAATGATATTGTATTATTGTACAAAATTAACTATGTGATAATGAAATTGCCTTTTGCCGTTTTGTAATTTTATTTACTTTGATATATAAATGGCAAAAGTCCATATGATTAGTACTGGATTGAGATGATATGAGACAGTATCAATCCATAAAGGTTTAATCATTAAATATCCCTAGCCGTAGTATTATCGAGACTGGACATCGATAATGCGGAATAGGCTAGTATTGCGCTTGTGCACGTTGTGAGGGCACAACGGCATAGTTCTCATATATTTAAGTATTGGATACTTATGCAAGTGCGATAGGAGGTTGTGTTTTACCGATGGTACGGAAAACAGCTTCGCTGTGGATAGACCCCGCGGAATCCCATTGGTAGTATGTCTATGTGTCTATGGGAGGCAGCATCAGGGTAGGTGTATATGGTCTTAACCTGAGACTTACATCGCTAGTACTTGCGACAATCGGTAAACTTTGGTTTTGGTGGTTGGGGACCTTAACCGGTTCTGTGTACACCTCTTCTGGGTTTATCGAGAAGCGTAGTGTACTGGATGTGATGTCAAGATGGAAGTATCGCTTCAGACATATGGAGGTGATGATCATGCAGGGCACAGAACTAGTACTCTATAAAAGGTTGCAACCGTCGGGACAATATGACCAGGTCAGGATTGTCCGATTTAAAGAGACTAGTTGCTTGATGTCCGATATATGTTTCGTACGGGGCAGACACATCTCCAGCCCTAGGCCTAGCATGTGATCATCCGATACTGGATCGATGTACGCAATACTACGGTATACTACGCTTGATACAGATCTTATATTCCTATAAGAATATTTCTGGAGAATTGGGTAGGCATGGCGCTTTGCTAGAAGCCAACCTTGTCTTGTAAATCGGTAAAGACGTAGTACGAGGTACGTACGTGTTCGGATTATCCGACGACCGTATTTACTGCAAAAATATCCGGAGATCTCTTGGGTCGCTTCCTGAAGATTCACCTATGATATTTGATTCGGACTTAATTAATCTTGGATTAATTGCGGAGAAACTTTATCTTGGATAAAGTGCCTAATTTAGAGAGAGAACGATTAATTTGGAATTAATCGATAAAATTATTGTATTCGATATAATAATCGAAATTCGATTTCGACGCGAAATTAAAATTAGATTTTAATTCGGGCATACGAGTTAATTTAGAATTAATTCGTTAGCGACGTAAATGATAATTTCGCCAGGCGCAATTATTTATTTAAATTCGGTTTAATTAACGTCGCGACGTAAGCTCGGTATTTCGGAAATATCGAACCCGAACGCGTGAATGGACGTGGGCCCACTTTCATTGGGAAACGTGTGGGGCCCACATGACACTTGTCATTATATGCATTATTTAATTGATAAGGCATTGCATGGTGATAGTGTGCATTACACTCTAATGCATTGCATGGAGTTTGAGTGTTTGACACTCTAAGCCATTGCATGGTTTGTGTCATAGATTTATTATTAATTTAATAAAATTATGGCATAAATATAAATTGATTTTTGGTAAAACAAAATCAATTACACAAAACTCTTTCTCTCTCAAATTTCTTCACATTGCCGTGAACTCCATGGAAGGACAAAGGAAGATTTGATCTTCTATTCTCCATTTTTGCTAGCACAAGCAAGGGATCAAAAGAGGTGATAGGGAAACATCAAAGAGCTTGGAATACAAAAGCTTGGAGCTTCAAGTCTTCTTCCTCCTCTTGGCCGAATCTTCCAACACTTGGAGCTTCCACCATTTGATCATCTTCTTCATCACATAGCTTTGTAAGTATGATTCCGCCATGCTTCAAGTCTTATATATATATTCATTTATAGTATTTCACATGCTTAATCTTTGTTTGGGACATATTATAGAAACCAACAAGACAAAGACCGCTCATTTACAAGATTAACTAAAATTATTATTGGGATCGTGCCATTGTCTAAAAATGATGAATTGGGCCCTCGATAATCACAGTTGTGGCAAGGACGGACTTGGAGATATCCAAAAGTATACAAATATGCCATAACAAGGCGTACCCTTCCTGGATGAAAGCCAGTGTGGATATTGGACTCACGCATCTGGCATATTCGGATCATGTTTGGACCTTCTAAGCCTATCAAGGTTTTCATACAAGTTGGCCCGTTATCATTTTAAAGAATTCAATCAGATTATTGCGAGGTGTAAACCTGTCCCAGTTGAAAAGGCCCAACAGGTTTACACTTTTGCGATAAGGTGGCTAAATAACTTCAAATGATATGGGGCCCAAACACAAGGTGGCCCATCGTTACTTTGAAAACTTTTGGCCCAATCATCATAAGATACAAACTCGTCCCAGTTTAAGTGGCCCAATAAGTTCGTATCCTATGACAAGAAGCCCAAATGGATCCAAATGATAATGGGCCCAAACACAAGCATGAGGGTAGCTTCTATAGGACACATAATTATGGTTCCTATGTGGGCTTACAAGAGTATGGATAAGGCTCTCATCGGCGAAGGGTTGCACACAACTAGGTCTCCCCACTCAAGGGTTCGAGCGACCAAGTGAGCACGCCTTTTTTATATCCTTGGGTATGTGCCAACAAGTGATGGTTATCATCAGGTAACGATCCGCCGCCTTGAGTGAAAGCTACTTCACAATGCATGACGCCATTGGGGGTAAGAAGGGTATGCAAAATATATGAGACTTGGTTAACCAAAGCCAAAGCCACAGACACTACAAGGCATTATTCCGGGGCCGATTCTCTATCCCCAGTAGAGTCGCCATCTATAGGAATGAAGCGGGGTTTACCGCTATGCCTATGATATTCGGCGACCACGATATTGTTGGGCTTGCAGCCCGTAGAGAGTACGAATTATCCCACGGGGGACTAAATCGGAGAATGAATGAGTCACCACCCAGCGTGAACTGGGAAAGATTTAAGGTCGCACTCACCACTCACAAGGGAAGACCTCAAACCGTTGGGTTCATAATGGTCCCTTACTTATGCCAGTATAATGTACGGGTTCACACAATGGTATAGTCAAATCTTAATGCAATTCATGCATAAAAGCGAATAAAAATGTAATAACATACCCAACCAAAATAATAATCACAATAACGTAGTTCCAAAAGCATATTAAATTAAGAAATACGAGGTACGATAACGAAAGTTATAATAAACATTTCAAAAGAAAATGATTCATTAAGATAAATGGCAAACAAAGAGGGGGTCAATCACGCATATATGAATATTCCCGAGTGGCACGTGGAGTTGTATCCCAAGTACAAACCGCACTACCGTCCATTTGGATTCGGCTACGGAATTTACATCTGGGTTTCCATCCGATATACCGCAAGGGATAATAACACATATAATCATCAATGCAATGTATACAGACGTAGAAAATATGACCATGCATATACGGATAATCATCAACATGAACAAACATAAACAAAAATAAAGGCGAAATAATAAAATAACGATAAAGGTGAATAAATAAATAAATAAAGATAAATAATGAAATGCCAAAGAAGAAATGTGGCCAGAGATTTGGATATTTTTTTTATGTAGGGCTTCGCATACTAGGTTGGACGTATTTCACGTCCAGCCAGGCATGCAGCGCCCGAAACTATGAAAATAAATATGATAATGGTTCCCTCATATCTTACCTTTTAAGTTGCTTTCTCAGAAGTGCGTTAGGCCGTTTGGTTGCTGTTTCGCTATTTTTGGTTGTTGTTTTGCTATTTCTGCTTCTGGTTCGTTGTTTCACGTCCAAGGCTTGTTATTTCGCTATTTCTGCTTCTAGTTCGCTGGTCGCTGTTGGCTGTTTCTAGTTCACTAGTCGCTGTTTGTTGTTTCTAGTTTGCTAGTCGCTGTTTGCTCATTGTTTTGCTTCTCACGCTGTTTCTGGTTTACGGTTTTACTTTTCATGCTGTTTCTGGTTGTTTTTATTATTTTTTCTGGTTTTTTTTTCTCTCGGTCCTCCTTCTCTTTCACGCTACTGGTTATTTTTTTTTCTCTGGTTTTTTTCTTTTTTCGATGCTCTCCCTCTTTTCTTTCTTCTTTTGGTGATTCCATTCCCTCTCTCTTTTTTTTTTCTATTTTTTTCGGTGATTGCTATCTTTTTTCATCTCCTTTTTTTTTTCGGTTTGTATCCCCCTAGGGTTGCCGCCACTCCCTCCTTTTTATAATGTTTTGAAGGGATCTCCAAATAGGGAAACAAATCATATTTATTTGGGGAATATATTCTCAAATTATTTTTGGAATAAAATCTTGTAAATTTGGTGATGAGGAGATCTCAAATCTTGTTAAATTGGTAAGGATGGGATCCAAAAAACTTGTTAAATTGGAAATTGTTGATGAAGGGATTTGGGCATGCATGGGCCGATTGCATGGGGTTTTGAGCCACGTGGATTGCATGGGCCGAGGCTAAGGTATGAAGGAGAAGCTGACTGAGCGAATCTGAGACTGGCTTGTGAGTCCGAATCTACTGAGGTGCTAATTTTGGAGATTTTCCTTCCTTCCAACATTCATTTTTTTCACAAATTCAGTAACTTTTCAGGTAGTGCCTCCATACGAGGCTCATCATCGGGCTCAGGCAAAAATACAGTGTCTACACTGACGT
The DNA here is from genome assembly GCA_019454045.1 of Zanthoxylum bungeanum. NCBI lineage: Eukaryota > Viridiplantae > Streptophyta > Magnoliopsida > Sapindales > Rutaceae > Zanthoxylum > Zanthoxylum bungeanum. Next base: position 8,252 of record SKCR01000012.1, read on the forward strand.
AAGCAATGACGCGTGTCGCCAGAGTGAATGATTGTGATGACATCATGCTGACGTAAGTGATGATGTGTAATCAAGCTGAATTATTGGCTGATGTAATGATAACGCACATGCTGACGTGGCGATGACATGGGGATGATGAGTGTCGGCAACATAGTAATGCAGGTGCGTCGCGATGCAGAAGGATTGCGCGTCGCGACCCTTGAAATGATAATTTTTCCCTTTTGCCAATTTTTCGTTGTTTTAGCCCTGATTTGATTCCATTGAGTCCCAAAACTTTATTTATCTGCAAAATAACACAAAACACATCAAAACATTCATAAAACCCAAGAAACCATACAAAATATTAGGTTAAAAGGGCGGTAAATAGTGATATATTTTCCGCTCATCAGTCATTGTGAGTAACCTTTAGCTACCAGTAGGGCCTTAATGGTTTCAACCTTTCCGTCAAGCCCGCGCTTCCTTTTGTAAATCCATTTACAACCAATAGGAACAATTCCTTCAGGAAGCGGAACCAAGTCCCATACTTGATTCTCATGTATTGAGTCTAACTCAGATTTCATGGCGTCTTGCCACTTCACGGAGTCGATGTCCAACATCGATTCTCTATAAGTAAAATGATCAGTCTCTTCAACTAAAAGAACATCAAGACTCTTTTGTTGTGTCAAATACAAGCGTTCAGGAGGTCTATATACCATTTGTGACCTACGAAGTGTGTGTGTTGAAGGTTCTTCATCTATTTGAACTTCATCTTCCTCTGTTGGTTTGTTGGTCTCAAGTTGTACTTCATCAAGTTCAACCTGTCAATGATCACCACCATCTGACAAAAATTCTACCTCTAAATATTTTACGAAGCGAGCTACGAACACATTTCGATACTCAGTATCATAGATCAAATATCCTTTCGTATTTGAAGGATATCCAACAAACCTAAACTTTTTCCCTCGAGGCAAAAGCTTATTCTGCTGAGCCATCCTGACGTGTGCAGGACAACCCCAAACCTTAATATAATTAAGATTCGGTTTCCTACCGGTCCATATCTCATATGGAGTCATAAGAACAACTTTGGAACGAAACTTATTCAAAAGATGTACGGTAGATAAAAGAGAATAACCCCATAAGTAATAGGGCAAATCTGTAAAACTCAACATAGATCAGACCATATCCAATAATATTCGATTTCTCCTCTCTGACACTCCATTATGTTATGGAGTACCGGGATGAGTATATTGAGTGATTATCACATTCTCCTTTAAATAATCAGTGAACTTTCCACTCACATATTCACCGCCTCAATCATATCGAAGGCATTTAATATATTGTCCAGTTTATTTTTCTACTTCATTTCGGAATTCTTTGAACTTTTCAAAGATTTTTGATTTATGTTTCATCAAATAAACATAACAGTACCATGACACATCATCGTTAAAGGTAATTGTTAGGTATATGCCCTATAACCAACTTGTGGATGGGCTATATGTACATGTATTTGTAATATTTTCATTAATTAATAAAATGGCAACATTTATTATACGTGTCTTACATAAACTATATGAATCATCAAACACTTTAATAAAGCCCTTGGAGTAATAAGATGATGGCTTCCACGCCTTATCAGAATCATTACTCTTAAACGTTCCTAGTCATAGTTTTGTGAATAATCTGGGCATTCACAAAGCGGAAAGACTAGCATGATGATATGATCCGCCCTTAAGTGGGGTAGTCGATCTCATAGGCTACTAGCAGAGATCCGTCCGCTTGGTGTTTCACATGGATGCATGAATTGCTCGGGTCCATCGAACTGACCGCCGAAAGTTTTCACATGGAGTGTTTATCCCATGTGTCTGTGAGAACTTTCATGTATCGATTGTATGACTAGTCCTTAGACTTGAGGTCTTTACAATCTTATGTGTGGATCAAATAACTTTGACATTCTCCTTCCCCGGTTCAAAAGATCCGGTCATAAGGGTATGATTGGGTCATTTGTTGAAACACATGAAGTTTGTAAAGATACAACAGAGAATCGCCACTCTCTCGAATAATATTTTCTTATAAGAGTAGTATTCCAGTTCACGGGTTGATATGTGTGATCAGTGCTTGAGACTGTGGCCGCAGCGGAAGAATCATGTGAGATTCTTGGGTTAGCACGATTCATGACACTATCAACATCATACCTTTGACTATATGGGTAGACACTTTCCATACCCTAGGTCAAACGGTGGGGATACAGTGAGGGAGAGGACCGTATCATATGTAAATCGCATACAGAATGGGTATATATATATTTCCTTCTCATTTTGGGGCCTTGGCATGTTGCTAGATGTCAACCTTGGTCATTGAATCGAACGACCATCTGATCGGTGGATAATTTATGTTCGATTAAATTATCACGATTCATTTCATGTCCAACTTGAGGGGAACCCAAAAGGTCACACACAATAAAGTCGAAATCAATGGTTAACAGTGCACAATACAAATTTAACAACATATATGATTGTTGTAGGAATTGTTCATAAATGGTTCAATGTGTTTAATTATTGAACAGATCATTTATGAGGTTCCATAGTGGCTTAGGGATTGGTGAATGACGATAGGGGCACTTTGGGAATTGGAATAAATAAATAAATAACGTGAATAGTAATGTGAATAATAACATGAATAGTAATATGAATAATACTTTTTTTTTATGTTATTTGTTTTGAATTCCAATTCGGCCCAAACTCTTATTAGGGTTTTATAATATCATTAAACCAATAAATTAAGATCCAATGGCTAAGATTAAATTAGCATTTATCCCACATCGGATTCTTAATTAATTTTGTTGTCTTTGGAGCACCTATATAAACCCAAAGAATTCTTCACAAAGTTTTGCACCAAACCTTTCATATCTTGGGTTTATATAAGTGAGCAACTCTAAATTTTAAAAGTAAGCTACTAATTTTTTAGGATCCTTAAGTCTAATTGACTAGAGGAACCACAAGTTAAAAGTTTTGAGGTATTTGCCTAGGCTAGCACCAAGGGCAAAATACCCGTGCACTCAATGCGTAGTCTTGCCGTTGAGTTTTGGCTTTGGTGTGTGCACCTTTGGAGGCCACACACTTGGGTGGCTCTTTGGAACGTGGAAGAGCTTGCTGAGTTCGAGAAAAGCTTGTAGATTGGAGGGAGGACTGGAGAAGTCTTCGGTTCAAGTAAGTCTTTTTCTTTCTTTATTTTAATTAGAGTTCTTATGATAGTTAGCATGTTTAGGTTTATGTTCTTTGCATGTTTTATGAGTTTTTATGCTTAGAATATATAGTAACATGCCTAGGCTTGTAGAATAATCAAAACAAATGGGTCTTGGGCAAAGGATAGCGGCATCATAATTTGATTACTTGATTTTCCGCTGCGCACTCGCGGCCGCTTCCCAACAGTGGTATCAGCGCGCCTTTTTTGTTTTGATTAGTTCTCTCTCATTGGAACTCGAAATTGGGTGTGTAAAAGCTCGTTGGAAACCTAACACCCTGACTTAATTTTAGGCACAAGTTTTGCATGATTTGGTTAAGATTTGAATTGTGAAATTGCATTTAAAGTTCACGCATCTGTAAAAAAATGTGAATAGTAAATTTATTTGAATAAAATAAAATACAATATCATAATTAAATATTAATCAAAGTTATTTAATGCCTAAAATAATTCCAACATATTAAAACTCATATGCTTGATGATTTTATGTATGATTAGAATTGGCATGATTATTTTAGGGTGCAAGCATCTAGAGACTTTCTAAGGAAATAGAGAGTGTATTGTTTATCCCTTAGCTAAGTAATTATTCCTTGATGAACTTAGAGATTTATTACCTTTAAGGCTAATAAATATAAATCACTTGTTTATAATAAAAGACATTATAAAAGATACAAGTGGGACCAAGGCGTTAATAAAACTTTCCAAACTAAAGTTAATTTAACTAAAGGTATTACTAGAGTTAGATAATGATTTGGTGTCTTCCTTCACTCACTACCTTTTTATAGCCAAAAGGAAAAGTTGTGAAGACATCTAGATAATCATTTACTCAAAGCTTACCTTAAAGCATATTTAAAGTGTTGGACTAATTGGAGGATCTATTGTTTATTCCTGTCACCAAGGCAATAAGAGCCTAAGAGGTAAGGGTATTTAAGAGAGTTCGCTCCACCCTCCCTCTGGGGAATTTTCAATGGAGGAATCCATTTGACAGTTATTCACTTAAACTTTCTAAAATCCTCAATAATAATTTAAGTCTAAAATTTGCCTCCCATTGTAAAGTATAGACCCAAATGGCTTAAACCGTATTGGCAAGACTAGGCTTTACCAGACTGACCAATACCAATTTGTCCCTAAATCATACTATTGACAATGGTTTGACTTTTCTGAGTCATAAGACGCAGCGACCCTTAGGCGTGGTCTTATAACTTAGTGGTAAAGATTGGGTGTCCACAATGACTAGCATAAGCTATGGCATGTTTGATTGCCCAACCCAATGATAAAGGAAGTGTGATTTATATCATAAATTGGTTGGGAACCTACCTAATTATCGTATTTTATAACGACCGGCCCTAGTCGGAGTTATGAAATGATGATAATGGGATCCTTGCCCACAATAAATCCATCATATTGCGGTTTATGTGATTTGCTTAAAATTTTAAAATAATTGAGTTGGAGCAACTTCATAATATTAAAAGCCCATGTTATTATGAAACATTAATGAAAACATATTCCTAATTTTAACATTCTCTCTTAACAGGTGGGTTAAAATATTTCACAAACATTCAAATGGCAAACAGAGTATCACTTCGTTCCATCCTTGATGAGCATAAGCTCAAATGGGACAACTACAATGACTGGTTTAGAAACCTTAAAATTGTCTTACGACAAGAAAGGATTTTCTATGTTCTTGAAAGACCATTTCCCTCTGAACCCGCAGAAGATGCTGACCAAAATACATTTGATGCTTGGAAGAAACACATCGATGATGATGAGCAAGCAGTTTGCATAATGCTTGGCTTTATGTCGGACGAACTTCAGAAAGCTCACGAAGATATGGATGCTCAAACCATCATCTTTCACTTGAAGGAGTTATATGCAACTTCTGTTCATACCGTGAGATTCCAAGTGTCATGTGTCTTATTCCAAACAAGGTATAACAAAAGATCTGTTAATGGACATGTGTTTAAGATTATTGGCCACATTGAAAAATTAGCCAACATCGGGTTCTTCATGGATCATGAAATAGGTCACGATCTAATTCTTCAGTCCTTACCAAAAGACTTCTCTAACTTTATTATGCAGTTTCATCTGTCTAATAAATAAGCTATTTTAGCAGAATTGCACAATTTTATAAAGCAAGTAGAGAAGACTTGAAACCGAAGCTTAAAACCTCCGTCATGCTTACGAGTACGGACTTGAAGCCACGAGGACCCAAGAAAAATAAGGGCAAGGCCAAGGCTCCAGATCACATAAAGCCCAATGGTAAGGTGGAGAAGAAGAAGGGAAAGGGGAATTGTTTCTTTTGTGGAAAGAAGAGTCATTGGAAGAAAGATTGCAGATCCTTGAAAGCCAATGAAGCTAAGGAAGCCCAATAGGCCAATAAGCCCAATGCTTCAGGTATGTTGTATATGATTGAACTATATTCTCAAAACTCTGAACCTCTTACTTGGGTGTTTGACACCGGTTGTGGGACTCACTTGTGTAACAATGTGCAGGGCCTGAGAAATAGTAGGAGACTCCGTCATGGGGAGGTTGACTTACGCATGGGTAATGGAGCAAAAATGGCTGCATTGTGCGTGGGGACTTATATTATTAGTTTTGCCGAATGGTTAGTTTTAGACTTAGAAGATTGTGTTTATGTACCTTCTCTAATAAAGAACATCATTTCAATTCTTCTTTATGTAATAAAGGTTTTCATGCCTAATAAGTTGTAATGAATGTTCTATGTATTTCAATGAAATAAAATATGAAGATGGTATTTTGAATAATGGTATCTATGTCTTACAAACTAACAAAGAATGTTCAACCTCTAAATATACAATGTTAACTCGAATAATCTCAATGAATCACTTCTATGGCAAAGTCGCTTAGGTCATTGTGGGACACAGGAACTGGGGCGACGCATGCTGTCCCGGGCTCGCGGCCCGGTTGGGAGTACGGAATAGTCCGGGGGACTAAACGGAGAGAATAATGGAGTCGCCACCCGGTGTGAGCCAGGAAAATGAGATTTAAGGCCGCACTTACCCCTCGTAAGGGAAAACTTCAAACCGTTGGGTTCGGAATGGTCCCTTACTTATGTCACTTGTAATGAAAGGATTTATGTAATAATTTAATCAAGTTTAAGTAACACTTATTTCCAAGAGTATCATGCTTCTAAATTCCCATGCATACATCAACAAGTTCATCACAACATGCAACATCACATGGCAATCTCACGAACATTTCTCAATCATATGATAGGGAAAACTAAGAACAACATAATCATGCTTGAGTACTATCTCATGAATATATTAACCAAATAACATGCTAACAGCCTAATCATGCTTGAATATCATCCCAAGAACACATCGAATGGATAAATGCAGGAATACAAATAATATGATTGGCTACATAATGCAAGAGAGATCACCCAAAAGGCAATTGTGCATGAATATGATGAGACAGACTTAGTTCAGTGTGTGCCCGTTCGTGTAGCGTTCGTAAACGCGTTCAAACGGTAAACAGAAGGTTCGCGTTCGTGTAGTATTTGATAACGCGTTCGAACGGTACCAGACCTGATGATACAAAATGCATGCGTGTTCGAGTAGCATTTGTAAAACGCGTTCGAACGGGAAACAGAAGGTTCGCGTTCGTATAGCGTTCGATAACGCGTTCGAACGGATCCAGACCTGATGAAACAAAATGCATGCGCGTTCGAGTAGCGTTTGTAAAACGCGTTCGAACGAGAAACAGAAGGTTCGCGTTCGTATAGCGTTCGATAATGCATTCAAACTGAAACATACCTGATGCATAAAATGTGACGCAATACATACATAAAAAAATAAAATAGCGAAATACGAGGCGCGGCGAAGCATCGTGGCGAAGGATTTTAACCTCTTCAATTAGAGGACCTTTCATCGCACTTACTAAGCCCATGCGCTTATCTCAATGCATATAAGAATAAAGACAATAACCTTAGACTCCATATACCCGATTGAACACATCTTACATTCAACCGAATGTACGTTAATCGGCACGGCAAAGCATCATGGTAAATGATTTAACCTCTTCAATTAGAGGACCTTTCATCACACTTACTAAGCCCATGCGCTCGATCACATCATGCATACGAAAATAAAGACAATCATATCAAACTTAGTATATCCGATTGAATATATCTTATATCCAACCGAACACACATCAACTGGCGCGGCAAAGCATCGTGGTAAAGGATTTTAACCCCTCCAAATAGGGGACCTTTAATCCGACTTACTAAGCCCATGTTAGACAAAATGACCCATAGCGTCACTATTTGCACAGATCATTGTGTTGTTGTAGCAAATTAACTATGTAACAAGGAAATTGCACTCTCGTCATTTGTGATTAGATCACCATAGATATATAAATGAAGAGAGGTCCCTATGATTAGTTCCTGGATTGAGATGATATGAGACAGTATCAGTCCACGAAGGATTAATCATTAAATATCCCTAGCCGTAGTATTATCGAGACTGGACATCGATAATGCGGAATAGGCTAGTATTGCACTTGTGGCGCGTTGTGAGGGCACAACGGCATAGTTCTCATATATATAAGTATTGGATACTTGTGCAAGTGCGATAGGAGGTCGTGTTTCACCGATGGTACGGGAAACAGCTTCGCTCTGGATAGACCTTCGGAATCCCATTGGTATTATGACTAGGTGTCTATGGGAGGCCGAAAAATCAAGGTAGGTGTGTATAGTCTTAACCTGAGACTTACATCGCTAATACTTACGACAATCGGTAAACTTTGGTTTTGGTGGTTGGGGGATCTAACTGGTTCTGTGTTCACCACTTCTGGGTTTATCAGAGAGTCGTAGTGTATTGGATGTGATGTCGAGATGGAAGTATCACTCCAGTCATAATGGAGATGATGTCACGCAGGATACGGTATTAGTGCTCTTTTAGTGATGCGCATCCAATCGGGATATTATGACCAGGTCATGAATATCCGATTATAGAGACTAGTTACCAGACATCCGATATGTGTTTCGGACGGGGCAGACACTTATCCAGCCCCAGCCCTAGCACGTGACCATCCGATACTGGGCCGATATGCACAATACATTGTATACTACGCTTGATACAGATCTAGATATTCTTTGATGAATATGTCTGGAGAACCTGGGAAGACTTGGTGCTTTGCTAGGAGTCGACCTTGTCTCGTAAATCGGTAGAACGTAGTACTGGTACGTACGTGATTCGGATACTCCGACGACCGTATTTACTGCCAGGTTATCCGGGGATCTCATGGGTCGCTTCCCGATAATCCACCGATGACGCACAACTCGCACTCTTGAATAATCTGGGATTATATTAGAAGAGAGAGAGAATTAATCTAGGATTAATAACGGAGATATTTATCCGGGATAAAATATCGTCTAAAGAGAGAGAACGATTAATTCGGAATTAATCGATGAATTAATATATTCGATATATTAAACGAAATTAGATTTCGACGCGGAATTAAAATTAGATTTTAATTCGGGCAAACGAGTTAATTCAGAATTAATTCGTTAGCGACGTAAATAATAATTTCGCCAGGCGTAATTATTTATTTAAATTCGATTGAATTAACGTCGCGACGTAAGCTAGGTATTTCGGAAATATCGAACCCGAACGCGTGAGTGAACGTGGGCCCACTTTCATTGGGAAACGTGTGGGGCCCACATGACACATGTCAAGATATGCATTAACTTTGACACATGTCATATTATGCTTATTTGACACTCTAATGCTTTGCATGGAGATTGTGTACATTGCACTCAAGGGTAATGCATGGAAATGAAGTGTTTGACACTCTAAGCCTTTGCATGTGTTGTGTCATAAGTTTATTATTTATTTAATAAATTATGGCATAAATATAAATTGATTTTTGGTAAATCATTTTATCAACTTAATACACAATTCTATCTCTCTCAAAAACTCTCTCCTCTCTCACGAAAATTGCTCACTGGTTTTGAACCAGTTTGGGCGTGAATAAGGGAAGCAAGAGTTGGGTTTTCATGGTGAAAACCGCAAGTGCTAGCACACTACGAGTCTTGCGAAGGTGGTAGGGAGGTTTCCCCATGAGACGGGATCCATCCGACGAAGATTGGAGCTCCGTTTCTTCACCCAATTTTCTGTTTTGCAGGGCAGTGGACTGCATGCAGTGGGCGTGAAAGGCAGTGCGTTTTTGGGCTTGAATCGTCTCCAAATCGACTCAACCGATCAATGTGAGTATTCCGCTACCTCCGTTGATGTATTCACACATGTTTCATGTCTTGTTTGTGATCTTGGGACCTTATAGATAACCAACAGTCTTACCTGAGACTTACATCGCTAGTACTTGCGACAATCGGTAAACTTTGGTTTTGGTGGTTGGGGACCTTAACCGGTTCTGTGTACACCTCTTCTGGGTTTATCGAGAATCGTAGTGTACTGGATTAATGTCAAGATGGAAGTATCGCTTCAGACATATGGAGGCGATGATCACGCAGGACACAGAACTAGTACTCTATAAAAGGTTGCAACCGTCGGGACAATATGACCAGGTCAGGATTGTCCGATTTAAAGAGACTATTGCTTGATGTCCATATATGTTCGTACGGGGCAGACACATCTCCAGCCCCAGGCCTAGCATGTGACCATCCGATACTGGATCGATGTACGCAATACTACGGTATACTACGCTTGATACAGATCTTATATTCCTATAAGAATATTTCTGGAGAATTGGTAGGCATGGCGCTTTGCTAGAAGCCAACCTTGTCTTGTGAATCGGTATAGACGTAGTACGAGGTACGTACGTGTTCGGATTATCCGACGACCGGATTTACTGCCAAAATATCCGGAGATCTCTTGGGTCGCTTCCTGAAGATTCACCTATGATATTTGATTCGGACTTATTAATCTTGGATTAATTACGAGAGAAACTTTATCTCGGATAAGTGCCTAGTTTAGAGAGAGAACGATTAATTTGGAATTAATCGACAAATTATTATATTCGATATAATAATCGAAATTCGATTTCGACGCGAAATTAAAATTAGATTTTAATTCGGGCAAACGAGTTAGTTTAAAATTAATTCGTTAGCGACGTAAATAATAATTTCGCCAGGCGCAATTATTTATTTAAATTCGGTTAATTAACGTCGCGACGTAAGCTCGGTATTTCGAAATATCGAACCCGAACGCGTGAGTGGACGTGGGCCCACTTTCATTGGGAAATGTGTGGGGCCCACATGACACATGTCATTACATTGCATGGTGTTAGTGTACAAAACACTCTATGGCATTGCATGGTGATAGTGTATAAAACACTCTATGGCATTGCATGGTGATAGTGTACAATTCACTCAATTGGTTTGCATGGAGTTTGAGTGTTGGACACTCTAAGCCATTGCATGGTTTGTGTCATAGATTTATTATTAATTTAATAAATTATGGCATAAATATAAATTGATTTTTGGTAAAACAAAAAAAAATCAATCACACAATTCTCTCTTCTCTCTCAAAATGCCGTGACTCTCCATGGAAGAACAAAGGAAGATTTGATCATCCATTCTCCATTTTTGCTAGCACAAGCAAGGGATCAAAAGAGGTGATAGGGAAACCATCAAAGAGCAAGGAATACACAAAGCTTGGAGCTTGTAGTCTTCTTCCTCCTCTTGGCCGAATCCTCCACCACTTGGAGCTTCTACCATTTGATCTTCTACTTCATCACAAGGCATTGTAAGTATGATTCCGCCATACTTCATGTTTAAATATATATTCTTTATAGTATTTCACATGCTTAATCTTTGTTTGGGACCTATATAATAGAAACCAACAGGTACATCTGTCGAGCACTAGGTGTCGCAGATGATTGCTAACATCGATCAGCTAGGTTAGCTGGGCATTACCTACGTGGCCGAAACTACCAAAGATTTGATCTTATAGTTTCTACCCGAAAGCTGGGGCATGTTCATAATGAACCGAGAGTAAACTCTTGGAGAGTTGATGGCTATGCTCAATGAGGCAGAGCCAGAGCTTCTAAAATGGGCAAAGGCAAAATCATCATAGTCTTCTGGGAAGACAAATGACATATCCCAAGATGTCTGCCTAAACTGTGGCAAACGGGGTCACTGGATGCGTGACTGTCGTATGGACAAGGCAGACATGAAGGAAGTGAAGGTGGGGTAAGGCTTCGGCTTCAAGTATGTTTGTCATAAACATGTTCACTACTGGTTTCAAAATTGGATTTTTGATACTTAGTGTTGTACATATATATGTACTAATGTGCGGGATCTGCTGACAAGCAGGATACTGATTTCAGTTGAGATCTACCTGCGAGTAGGAAATGGGACATGAGTCGCTGTTTTAACCGTAGAAACCTAAGTTTTGGAACTGCCCTTGGGGCATGTACTTAAATTAGGAAATTGTTATAATGTACCTGGTTTGACTAGAAACATTATCTATATATCTAGTATAACCTGTTGCGGGTATACCTTTATATTCTAGAACACTAAGTGTTTTGTTTATAAAGATGATATTGAGATAAACATATTGGATGTGAATAACATTATTTATATTTTGAATATAAACAAATCTCAAACATATAACATGACAAACAAATAGCTCAAACTGAATTAATCAAATGAGACTTATTTGTGGCATTGTTGTCTGGGACACATTAACAAGACTCGTATATCCACACTTTCGAAGAGTGGGTACTAGGACGGATTTGATTCTAATCAAATGATGTCTACGAATCTAGTTTATTAGGCAAAATGCCTAAAATACTTTTTACTTGGTAAAAGTGCAAATGCCACCGATCTGTTAGCCCTCGTTCATAGTGACGTAAGTGGGCCCATATCTAACTAGGCTAGAGGTGGATATAAACACTTCGTAACCCTTACGGATGTGGCATCGCGTTATGGTTATGTGTTTCTTTTGAAACACGAATCAGAAACTTTTGATAAATTTAAAGAGTTTCGACAAGAAATAAGAAGACAGACCGGTAAAAGTATTAAAACATTACGGTCGGACCGTGATGAAAAATAATTAAACATATAAGTTTCTCGATTACCTGAAAGAGTATGGTATTCTTTCACAATGGACTCCTCCCGGAACACCTCAATTTGGCGGTGTGTCCGAATAGAGAAACCGAACTTTGTTGGGCATAGTAAGGTTAATGATGAGTCACTCTGAGCTACCATTTTCCTTATAGGGATACGCAATAATCAGTGCAAAACTTATTTTGAATAAGGTTCCATGAAAATCTGTTAGACATACTTCATATTAGATATGAACAGGAAAGAAACCAGGTTTCTCATTCCTGAAGATTTAGGAATGCTGGGCATATGTTTGGATGATACCAAACTAGAACCCAAATCGGATAAGTGCCTATTTCTAGGTTATCGTAGGGAAACCAAAGTATAATACTTATACAACTCACAAGAGAACAAAGTAATTGTTGCTCTCCATGCGGTTTTCCTAAGAGGAATACCTATATGCAGTGGTAAGTGGGAGGAAAGTAAAACTCGATGAAAATCAGAGTAATATTATTCTAGGCACCAACTCCTTAATGAAACACAAACAGTTCATCAGGGATGAAACTGTACCACAATCTTCAAATACATAAGAATCACGTAAGTCGGAGAGAGTCAGAAAACAACCTGGGAGGTATGGGTTTCTGATTTCACCTCATAAAGATGTCAATCTTATTGAGGAAGACGAACCGACTACATATGAGGAAGTGATACAAGGTATCGACTCCCTATTATGGCAAAATGCCATGAAGTCCGAAATGGATTCCATGTATACCAACCAAGTTTAGACATTGGTTGATGTACCAGAAGGCATTGTGCCTATTGGTACTATATAAGTTTTCAAGGAAGACATACATGGATGGCAACATATAAATTTACATAGCTAGGCTTGTACAAAAGGGTATCGTCATCAACATGGTGTCGATTATGACGAAACCTTTTAACCGTTGCCATGATTAAATCCATTTGGATAATGCTTGCTAATGATGCATGTTTCATTAGTGAAATATGACAGCTGAACATCAAAACTGCTTTCCTTCAACGGAAACCTTTTGGTGTATGTTTATAAACATCCTAACGGTTTTATCGTACCAAAACAAGCAAACAAGGTTTGCAAGTTAATTCGATCCATTTATGGATTGAAGCAAGCATTATGTTCTTGGAACTAGCGTTTTGATGTAATCATAATGGTATATGATTTAATTCAAAACGAAAATGATTCTTGTGTATATAAGGAGATTAGTGGGAGCGCACTAACAATGATTGTCCTATATAATGATGATATGTCATTTCTTGGAAATGACATTCCCATAATACAATCGGTGAAAGCTTGGCTTTCATAAAAATTCTCCATAGAATACTTGGGAGAGACAACATTTATTCTAGGAATAAGGATCTACTGGGATAGATCTAAAAGTTGTTGGCACTCTCCGAGGACTCGTACATTGAAAGATATGTACGTGACCTGGTGTCTCATATGCTTTGAGCATAAAGAGTCACAATCAAGCCAATCCAAGTGATAGTCACTGGATTGATCTTAAGAACATCCTTAAGTATCTTAGAGGAACTAAGGATGCTTTCTTAAGATATGGAGAGGGAGAGCTTGAAGTGACTAGGTTCACCGTTGCAAGTTTCCTAACCGATAAAAACGACTATAGGTCGTAATAAGGATACTATATAGTTTAAATAACAGAATAGTGAGCTGGAAATCTTTCTAGCAAAATACTGTTGCCGAATAAACAACAAAAGCAGAATATTACTGCAGCTGAGGCAGCAAAAGAAGCAATTTTGGATCTGTAAAATTCCTAGATTAGGAGTAGTTCTGTTAGCAGTTGAGCTAGGCTACAGCACAGGCTAAAGAATTAATGGTCTCATCACCGATCCAAGTATATACTTCAACTATTTCATCTGATTTGTCGGATCATACATCGTGGAGATGTGATGATCGAATAAATCGCATCAGATAATAACAATGCAAATCCGCTGACTAAAGCAGTTTCTCAGCAGAAGTTTGAGCGACCCCGTACATAGTTCAGGTGTATGACACTTGAGTGATTGGCTATAGGCCAAGTGGGAGATTGTTGGACAATTATGACCCATATCATCACTATTTGTATAGAACATGGTGTTGTTGTACAAATTAACTATGTGACAAAGGAAATTGCTCTTTTATCATTTGTAATTGAATTACCAAGATACATAAATGATAAAAGTCCATATGATTAGTACTGGATTAATAAGATATGAGACAATATTAATCCATTAAGGTTTAATCATTAAATATCCATAGTCGTAGTATTATCGAGACCGGACATCGATAATGCGAAATAGGCTAGTATTACACTTGTGCGTGTTATGGAAGGTAACGGCATAGTTCTCATATATTTGGGTATTGGATACTCATGCAAGTGTAATAGGAGGTTGTGTTTACCGATGGTACGCGAACAGCTTCGCTCTGGATAGACCCCTCGGAATTCCATTTATAGTATGAATATGTGTCTATGGGAGTCCGAATCAGGGTAGATGTATTTGGTCTTAACCTCAGACTTGCATCGCTAATACTTGCGACAATCAGTATACTTTGGTTTTGGTCGCCCAGGGCTTTAACAGGTTCTGTGCACGCCTCTTCTGGGTATACTGAGAATCGTAGTGTATTGGGTGTGATGTCAAGAAGGAAGTATCACTCCAGTCATATGGAGATGATGATCACGTAGGGTACAAAACTAATACTCTTTAGTACTGTAGTCATCGGGATAATATGACTAGGTCATGATTATCCGATTATAGAGACTAGTTACCAGAGATCTGATAAATGCTTCGTACGGGGCAGAAACAATTCCAGCCCCAGGCCTAGCATGTGACATTCGATACTGGATCGCAATACGCAATACTACGTATACTACGCCTGACACAGATTACATATTACTTAAAAGAATATTTCTGGAGAATTTGGTAGGCACGGTGCTTTGCTAGAAGCCAACCATGTCTTGTAAATCGGTAAGAACATGGTACTAGGTACGCACGTATTCGGATACTCCGATGACCGGATTTACTGCCAACATATCCAGGGATCTCATGGGTCGCTTCCCGAAGATTCACCGATGACGTATGACTCGAACATAATTAATCTGGGAATAATTTGTAGAGAGAAAATTAATCTAGGATTAATTACAGAGTGATTTTATCTGGGATAAAATACTATTTGAAGAGAGAGAACGATTAATTTGGAATTAATCGATAAAATAATATATTCGATATATTATATGAAATTAGATTTCATAACGGAATTAAAATTAGATTTTAATTCGGGCGAACAAATTAATTTAGAATTAATTCGCAAGCGATGTGAATAGTAATTTTGCAAGGCATAATTATTTAATTAAATTTGATTTAATTACGTCGCAACGGAAAATTCGTTAATTTGG
Organism: Zanthoxylum bungeanum; assembly: GCA_019454045.1. Classification (NCBI taxonomy): domain Eukaryota; kingdom Viridiplantae; phylum Streptophyta; class Magnoliopsida; order Sapindales; family Rutaceae; genus Zanthoxylum; species Zanthoxylum bungeanum. The sequence continues at coordinate 23,924 of SKCR01000012.1, forward strand.
AATTAGCGAACCCGAGCCCGGGAAGTGTTTGCGGGCCCACTCGGATTTTGAATCAAGTGGGGCCCACACCCAAGTCACATCACTAGTCAACTTTGTCACTTTTTTGTTGATGGAAGTTGTTGGTAGTTGATTGTGTGTAAAACACACAAGTGTGAAATGCTTGAGTGACTTTTACCAACTTTTGGAAGATTTGGTATTAGACTTTTGATTTTGGAAAATCAAATATACACAACACACTTCACTCCTTTTCTTTCTCCTTCACCGTGAGCCTCTCCCTCTTCTTCATCTTGGCTTGGCCGAAAGTTGTAAGAAGAAATATGAAGTTTTTTTTGCAAATTTCTTCCATTGCTAGCACATAAAGAGATTATACAAAGGTGATAGGGAATAATATCCATGAGTTTGCAATTCAAGGAGATGCTTGGAAGCTTTAAATACATCAAATGGGTGCTTGAAGCACAACACAAAGGCTTGGAATTTTTGTTATCTCCTACATCCAAAACCGATCAAAGTGAGTATTTTCCGCATTCTTACTTTGTTGTATTCACATGATTTCTTGCTTATTTTGATCTTGGTTTGACCTAGAAAACCCAACAGAAGGGTCATTGGAAGAAAGGCTGCAGATCCTTGAAAGCCAAGGAAGCTAGGGAAGCCCAAGAGGCCAAAAAGCCCAATGCTTTAGGTATGTTGTATATGATTGAACTATATTCTCAAAACTCTGAACCTTCTACTTGGGTGCTTGACACCGGTTGTGGGACTCACTTGTGTAACAATGTGCATGGCCTGAGAAACAATAAGAGACTCCGTCATGGGGAGGTTGACTTACGCATTGGTAATGGAGCCAAAATGGCTGCATTGTGTGTGGGGACTTATTCATTAGTTTTGCCGAATGGTTTAGTTTTAGACTTAAAAGATTGTGTTTATGTACCTTCTATAGTAAAGAACATCATTTCAATTTCTTCTTTATGTAATAAAGGTTTTTCATGCCTAATAAGTTGTAATGAATGTTCTATTTATTTCAATGAAATAAAATATGGAGATGGTATTTTGAATAATGGTATATATGTCTTACAAACTAACAAAGAATGTTCAACCTCTAATATATAGAACGTTAACTCGAATAATCTCAATGAATCACTTCTATGGCACAGTCGCTTAGGTCATATCAATAAAACAAGATTAACTAAGCTACATAAGGATGGGTATTTCAAACCCTTCAAATATAAACCTTATGGAACTTGTGAGTCTTGTTTACCTGGTAAAATAACCAAATTACCCTTCAAATGTAAAGGACAACGTGCAGCGGAGACATTAGAACTCATACACTCTAATGTATGTGGACCAATGCCAGTCACTGCTAGAGGTGGATTCTCCTACTTCATTACCTTTTTCGATGATCATTCGCGATATGGGTATGTGTACCTTATGCGGTACAAATCTGAAGCCTTTGAGAAATTTAAAGACTTCAAGGCTGAAGTAGAAAACCAGCTTAATAAAAGTATTAAGTCATTAAGGTCTGACCGGGGTGGTGAATACTTAAACAACAAATTCTAATATTACTTGAGAGAAAAAGGCATTGTTTCCCAGTGGATTCCTCCGGGAACTCCACAGCATAATGGGGTCTCCGAAAGGAGAAATCGAACATTATTAGATATGGTTCGATCAATGATGTCAGACAGGATCTACCTCTTTCATTTTGGGGTCTTGCTTTAGAAACTGCAACACTACTACTAAACCAAGTTCCTTCCAAGATTGTTAGTCAAACACCAAATGAGTTATGGTCTTGGAAACGTCATAGTCTTTGTTATCTAAGAGTTTGGGGATGTGACACATATGTCAAGCTCACACAAACTAACAAATTGGATGATAGGGCAGTTAAATGTAAGTTTGTAGGATATGCCTTGAACACAAGAGCATACGTATTCTACGTCCCAAATGAAAGAAGAACATTTGTCTCATAAAAGGCTAAATTTCTAGAGAATGAATTCCTTCTCAATAAATATAATGGGAGTAGACTTGACCTCGAAGAGGTTTGAGAAGAACAAACTAACAAAGAACTAAACCCCAGGCCCTCAAAAGGGCAGCGATGGAACAACCACAAGGTTATGAACTCAGAAGGTCTGGTAGGGAAAGACATGAGCCTGAAAGATATGGTTTCCATATTGATGAGGAACATGATCAGGTCATTGATAATGACGATCCCACCAGTTATGACGAAGCAATGCGTGACATTGATTCAGTCAAGTGGCTTGCGGGCATGAAATCCGAAATAGACTCTATGTATTAGAATCAAGTCTGGGACTTGGTAGATGCACCTGAAGGGATAAAACCCATAGGCTGTAATTGGATTTACAAGCGTAAAACTGATGCAGAGGGCAACATCCAAACCTATAAGGCTAGGTTGGTGGCGAAAGGTTATAGACAAATCCAAGGAATTGACTATGACGAAACCTTATCGCTTGTTGCAATGATAAAGTCCATTCGAATTTTACTGGCACTAGCAGCACACTTTGATTATGTGATTTGGCAGATGGATGTCAAAACAGCTTTCCTTAATGGGAACCTCGTAGAGGAAATCTATATGACACAACCTGAGGGGTTTGCATCTAAGGATGATCATAATAAAGTATGCAAGCTTAAAAGATCCATTTATGGACTCAAGCAAGCCTCTAGAAGTTGAAATATACGATTTGATGAGACAATCAAAGAATTTGAGTTCATCAAAATGTAGACGAGCCTTGTGTTTACAGGAAAAGTAGTGGGAGTGCTGTTGTATTTCTTGTATTATATGTCGATGACATATTAATCATCGGGAATGATATTCCCATGATGCAAGCCACCAATCAATGGTTATCTCAGGATTTCTCCATGAAAGATTTGGGAGAAGCACCTACATCCTCGGCATTAAGATCTACCGTAATAAATGTAAGAGGTTGTTAGGACTTTCTCAATCTACGTACATAGATAAAGTTTTGAAAAGATTCAAAATGGAAGATTCCAAAAGAGGTAATTTACCTACTTATCATGGAATCAAATTATCTAAGGAGCAATGTCCATATACTCCTTCAGATAGAGAGCGTATGAGTAAGATCCCTTATGCTTCAGCAATATGATCGATCATGTACGCCACGCTATGTACAAGACCTGATGTCTCTTATGCATTTAGCATAACAAGCAGATATCATGCAAATCCTGGTGAGCAACACTGGGCAGCTGTCAAAATAATCCTCAAGTATCTGAAAAGTACTAAGGATGTGTTTTTGACATACGGAGATTGTTCTGAGATAAAAGTCATTGGTTACTGTGATATGAGCTTTCAGACCGATAGGGATGACAACAGATCGCAAATAGGATATCTGTTTACTTTGAATGTGGTGCTATCAGTTGGAAAAGCTCAAAGCAGTCAACTACAGCGGACTCCACCACTAAAGTCGAGTATATTGCAGCATATGAGGCTGCTAAAGAAGCACTCTGGATAAAGAAGTTCATCACGGAGCTGGAAGTGCTTCCCACGATAAAGAGTGACGTCACGATATACTGTGACAACACGGGCGCCATTGCTCAATCAAATGAACCAAGGTCCCACCAGAAATCCAGGCATGTACTCAGGCGATTTCATCTCATGAGGGAGATTGTTGAGAGAAAAAAAGTTATTATAGAGAAAATACCCACAGAAGATAATCTTGCAGATTCTCTGACTAAAGGGCTGACTCAACAAAAGCATGATAGACACACCCGAGAGTATGGTGTCCAGATTCATACTAGTTGGCTATAGTGGAAGTGGGAGATTGTTAGGGATATGCCCTATACCCAAATTGTGGATGGGCTATATGTACATGTATTTGTAATATTTTCATTAATTAATAAAATGGCAATCTTTATTATACGTGTCTTACATAACTTATATGAATCATCAACATTATAATAAAGCCCTTGGAGTAATAAGACGATGGCTTCCACGCCTTGTGAGAACCATTACTCTTAAATATTCCTAGTCATAGTTTTGTGAATAATCTGGGCATTCACAAAGCAGAGAGACTAGCATGATGACATGATCCGCCCTTAAGTGGGGTAGCCGATCTCAAAGGCTACTAGCGGAGATCCGTCCGCTTGGTGTAGCACATGGATGCATGAGTTGCTCGTGTCCATCGAGCTGACCGCCAACAGTTTTCATACGGAGTGTTTATCCCATGTGTCTGTGAGAAATTTTTCCTTCGAATCAAACTCTTCCATTCCCCACCTAGCTACTCTAGGCTGGGGGTGCAGTAACGGTATTTAATTATGAAGATTGGTAGGGAGCTGGCATTGTTATATTCCAAAAAGAGAAATGAGGCATACTGATAATGCAAATAGATCTCCTTTTTTTCATTCCCGAGGAATTGTTGGACAAAATGACCCATAGCGTCACTATTTGCACAGATCATTGTGTTGTTGTAGCAAATTAACTATGTGACAAGGAAATTGCACTCTCATCATTTGTGATTAGATTACCATAGATATATATAAATGAAGAGAGGTCCCTATGATTAGTTCCTGGACTGAGAATGATATGAGACAGTATCAGTCCCCGAAGGATTAATCATTAAATATCCCTAGCCGGAGTATTATCGAGACTGGACATCGATAATGCGGAATAGGCTAGTATTGCACTTGTGCACGTTGTGAGGGCACAACGGCATAGTTCTCATATATATAAGTGTTGGAGACTTATGCAAGTGCGATAGGAGGTCGTCTTTCACCGATGGTACGGGAAATAGCTTCGTTCTGGATAGACCCCTCGGAATCCCATTGGTATTATGACTATGTGTCTATGGGAGGCCGAAATCAGGGTAGGTGTGTATGGTCTTAACCTGAGACTTACATCGCTAATACTTACGATAATCGATAGACTTTGGTCTTGGTGGTACAGGGCTTTAACCGGTTCTGCGTACACCACTTCCGGGTTTATCAGAGAGTCGTAGTGTATTGGGTGTGATGTCAAGACGGAAGTATCACTCCAGTCATAATGGAGATGATGTCACGCATGATACGGTATTAGTGCTCTTAAGTGCTGCGCGACCATCGGGATATTATGACAAGGTCATGTATATCCGATTATAGAGACTAGTTACCAGACATCTGACATGTGCTTCGTACGGGGCAGACACTTATCCAGCCCCAGGCCTAGCACGTGACTATCCGATACTGGGCCGATACACACAATACAATGGTATACTACGCTTGATACAGATCTTAATATTCTTATAAGAATATGTCCGGAGAATTGGGAAGACTTGGTGCTTTGCTAGGAGTCGACCTTGTCTCGTAAATCGGTATAACGTAGTACTTGGTACGTACGTGATTCGGATACTCCGACGATCGTATTTACTGACAAGATATCCGGGGATCTCATGGGTCGCTTCCCAAAGATTCACCGATGACGTATGACTCGCACTTATATTAATCTGGGATTAATATGATGAGAGAGAGAATTAATCTGGGATTAATTTCGGAGACACTTTATCTAGGATAAAATATCAATTGAAGAGAGAGAAACATTGATTTGGAATTAATCGAGGAATTAATATATTTGATATATTAAATGAAATTAGATTTCGACGCGGAATTAAAATTAGATTTTAATTCAGGCGAGCGAATTAATTTAGAATTAATTCGTTAGCGACATGAATAGTAATTTCGCTAGGCGAAATTATTTAATTCTCGTCACGACGGAAATGCGTTAATTCGGAATTAGCGAAACCGAGCCCGAAAGTTGTTGGATAATATGACCCATAGCGTCACTATTTGCACAGATCATTGTGTTGCTGTAGCAAATTAACTATGTAACAAGGAAATTGCACTCTCGTCATTTGTGATTAGATCACCATAGATATATAAATGAAGAGAGGTCCCTATGATTAGTTCCTGGATTGAGATGATATGAGACAGTATCAGTCCACGAAGGATTAATCATTAAATATCTCTAGCCGTAGTATTATCGAAACTGGACATCGATAATGCGGAATAGGCTAGTATTGCACTTGTGCGCGTTGTGAGGGCACAACGGCATAGTTCTCATATATATAAGTATTGGATACTTGTGCAAGTGCGATAGGAGGTCGTGTTTCACCGATGGTACGGGAAACAGCTTCGCTCTGGATAGACCCTTCGGAATCCCATTGGTATTATGACTAGGTGTCTATGGGAGGCCGAAATCAAGGTAGGTGTGTATAGTCTTAACCTAAGACTTGCATCGCTAATACTTACGACAATCGGTAAACTTTGGTTTTGGTGGTGGGGGATCTTAACTGGTTCTGTGTTCACCTCTTCTGGGTTTATCAGGAATCGTAGTGTATTGGATGTGATGTCAAGACGGAAGTATCACTCCAGTCATAGTGGAGATGATGTCACGCAGGATACGGTATTAGTGCTCTTAAGTGATGCGCATCCAATCGTGATATTATGACCAGGTCATGAATATCCGATTATAGAGACTAGTTACCAGACATTCGATATGTGTTTCGGACGGGGCAGACACTTATCCAGCCCCAGCCCTAGCACGTGACTATCCGATACTGGGCCGATACGCACAATACAATCGTATACTACGCTTGATACAGATCTTTGATATTCTTTGATGAATATGTCCGGAGAACTTAGGAAGACTTGGTGCTTTGCTAGGAGTCGACCTTGTCTCGTAAATCGGTAGAACGTGGTACTTTGTACGTACGTGATTCAGATACTCCGACGACCGTATTTACTGCCAACTTATCCAGAGATCTCATGGGTCGCTTCCCGATAATCCACCGATGACGCACAACGCGCACTCTTGAATAATCTGGGATTATATAGAAGAGAGAGAAAATTAATCTAGGATTAATTACGGAGATATTTTATCTAGGATAAAATATCGTCTAGAGAGAGATAACGATTAATTTGGAATTAATCGGTAAATTAATATATTCGATATATTAAACGAAATTAGATTTCGACGCGGAATTAAAATTAGATTTTAATTCGGGCAAACGAGTTAATTTAGAATTAATTCGTTAGCGACGTAAATAATAATTTCGCTAATTATTCGATTTTATTAACGTCGCGACGTAAGTTCGGTATTTCGGAAATATCGAACCCGAACGCGTGAGTGCACGTGGGCCCACTTTCATTTGGAAACGTGTGGGGCCCACATGACACATGTAATTTTATGCATTATTTTATTCTAATGCATTGCATGGTGATAGTGTACAATACACTCAATGGTTTTGCATGGAGTTTGAGTGTTTGACACTCTAAGCCATTGCATGATTTGTGTCATAAGTTTATTATTAATTTAATAAATATTATGGCATAAATATAAATTAATTTTTGGTAACAAAAATTAATGAACAACACATTTTTTTCTCTCAAACTCTCTCCTCTCCTCACGCCAAAAGCATGAAATGTTCACTGGTTGGAACCAGAAATGGCGTGAACAAAGGGAAGCCAATAGTGGTTTCTCATGGTGAGAAATCAAGTGCTAGCACACTTACGAGTCTTGCGAAGGTGGTAGGGAGGTTCACCATGAGGCGGGACTCATCCGACGGAGTTTGGAGCTTCGTTTTGAGACCCGAAACTGCCAAGACAGTGGACAGTGGACTGTTGCAGTGGCGTGAGCATGGCAGTGCGTTTTTGGCCTTCATTCGTCTCCAAATCGACTCAACCGATCGATGTGAGTATTCCGCTATCTCCATTGATGTGTTCATGCATAATTTCATGTCTTGATTTGATCTTGGGACCTTAGAATAAACCAACAATGGCATCAAGAGCTTATGTTGCAAGCATGAAAAATGTAGGGCTTAAAATTTGGGTAAATGTTTGTTGAGCATGATTTGAATAAATTGATTGTTTGAGTATGCTTATAACATGTTTAATTGCATTTTGGTTGGACCAATTTGTTGAAAATTGATTTGGAATAATTTTCCCCAATTTATTCACCTTGGCCGAATGTGTGTTGGTTTTTGGAGTTCTTGGAATTTTTCATTTTAATTCATTGGATGAGTTATAATGATAAAGGATGATGTTAATTTGAAGTCAATTTGATTGAATTTTGAGTTGAACAAAAATCCCCAAAATCTTACCTTGGCCGAATTGGTGTATATGCCCTAATGTCTTGGTGATTTTGATTTTGTGACATTCAATGTGTATGAAATCATTCGGGAAGTTAATATGTTGTCGATTGTGTAATTAATCGGATTGAATTCAAATCGGACAAAATTACCTTCCTTGGCCGAGAGCATTGAAGCATGTTTAGGGGTTTGATTTTTCATTATGTGTGTTTGACATGTAATAATGAATTGAATATGATTAATAAGACTAATTTGGTGTTTTAAAAATATTGATTTAGTCGATTAATCATGTAATGCACTTTAGGTAATTAAATTGCGTAATTGGATTAGTGTAATTTAATTATTTAGGCTTAAATTGGATTTGGGCTTGAATTGTTGTAATTGGGCCTTTTGGGCTTGATTTATCAAGTTTGGTTTAGGCCAAGTGGATTGGATCCAATTGGGCCCAAAACCTTAACCATAAAGCCCAATTGCGACTAATGAACCTTTAATGTTTAATTGGGCCTAATGGGCCGAATTGATTTCTAAGGCATTTTGGGTGATTCCACTATTGGGCTTTGGTTGCCGAAGCCCATGCCTAAAGAAATTAGTTAAAGCCCATTGGACTTCAATTGAATTGACGTTGGACGTTAATCGGGCTTTGAGTCCCGACGCGATTGAATTTGGAATTTAAATCGTAAGGTTTATTAAATAAAGTGTAATGTTTATTTTGAATTGAATAATGAATTAGTATTAAATACATGTTAAATTTGATTTAATGATGTAGTTTAATTTAATTCATGAATTCGTACTTTGAGTACTTATTCGCAAAAACGAGTTTGACTCGAACAAAATCAAATCGTTGTTTGAACATTGGATGATCACTTAATTATCAGATTAATTAATTTGATTAGATTGATTGATAGCATGCTTATGTGTGTGAATACATGGTTGTGTTGAATGAATAATGTATATCGGATGGATATTAGATGGGTGGGCAATTTTAGAAATTGTTGTAATAAATTCGATTTATTAAATTGGACCTGCGTGTCCAGCCTTATCACCTTCTTTCTCTTTGTATTCTCTTCTCACCTATTCCCCTCTATGTATATGAGGTTTCTTTAGAAGTATAGTGTAACGGGTAGAAGTAGTACAAGTGCTAGCTTGAGTGAGAAAGGGAGAGATTTGACCTAGGATCAATGTGTTAAGTATCCATCCGGATATCATTATTATTTATTTTCATACTCGCTTTATTATGTATTTAGAATGCATGTTTAAGGGTGTATGATGATGAGACCTAACAAGATAATTAAATTGGTAGCCAATTTGCACGCGAAAATCCCTCAATCTATATTAAGCAAATATCCTTCCATTGAATGATTCTTGTTCAAGATCCGAAGTTGGCATTGGTTTGTTTTTGACCAAAGTCAAGACCTTGTCAATCAAGGATGTACTTGAATCATGAGAGTTTTGTTGCATATCGGTGTCTTGTCCAAATCGTGATTTTTATTGGCCAAGTCAAGATCACTTTTTGTCCAATGACATTGATTACGAAACTTTCCTCGTCAATGGGTCCCGCTTAACTGGAATCATTAGGTTTGTTTTTGGCCAAAGCCAAGGCCTAGATGATTCGGAGGATAGGGTTAGGAAAATGTAATGGATACATTGACATTATACATATGTTTCAGACTTAGATGTCCACCTAACCGGATCTAGGAATTGGATTGGATCCAATTGATCTGTGAGATCTACCTAGTTAAATAACATACAGCTTTTATTGGCCAAAGTCAAGGTTGTGTGTTATTTAATAGGATCCTAGCCCACTAGGAAACACGGTTTCCCGAGTACTCCACAGAGGGTTAGAGGCTCGACGAAAAATAGTGGGAGGCAAGTATTGAATTTGCAACATTCGTTCGAATACTCGCTAAACACGCTCATTTTATTTTACTCGTCATATTGATCAAAAGTATTAGTCGGACTAATATTTTAGGTTGTTTTAAAAATATATATAGTTGGACTATATACAAACTCATTCAATATATAGTTGATTTTGTAATTGGATTATAGTAATCAATATAATTGAATTAAATGATAGTTGATTTTATAATGGGATTATAGTAATCAATATTAAAATTATAGTTGATTAAATAATTGGATTATTGTAATCATTATAATAAATAGTACCTTAATAATTGATTAAATAGTGGACAATTAAAATCAAGTAAAGAATTGAAAGGTTGAATATTTAAAATATATAATCCTTGGATTAAATGTTTTAAATGATTTAATTTTCAATTGGGAATTAATAATAGGTTAATTTATTTGATAAAATAACTTATTATTACTAAGCCCATAATTAAGCAAATAGTAGAGCATAAAGTCTTTGGAAGATTTATGTGATGATGACTTTAGTGCTTAATTAATATACTTACAATAAATCTATCTTTAGATTTAAAAGTATTAAAATTGCAATTAATAATTCTTGGAGAATTAATTGACTATTCTAGTGGAGAAAAGTCAAAGTTTGCAATTGGGCATGTAGCACAAGGTGCACATCGTTTCGATATTCCGAAACCCAAGGCTTGGGCAAAGGTTTGTGAAATATTGAAAAGGATAATTGACATATCCCAAAGTGACTACCATTTGGATATGGAAGACACGAAGGAATTAAAGATAGGGCGAGGCTCTAACTTTAAAAATATTTGTCAAAGTTATGTTTACTACTAGTATTGAAATTGGATTTTAAATACTTAGTGTGGTACATAAAATATATGTATTGATGTTCAGAATCCGCTGTGAGCCGGATACTGGCTTCAAGCCGAGATTTCTCTACAAATCGGAAACTGGACGAAAGTCGCTGTTTCGACCGTAGATACCTAAGTTTAGGAACTACCCTTTGGGTATGTACTTAAATTAGGAAATGTTATAATGTAACTAGTTTAACTAGAGACATTATCTCTATATCAGTGTTTAATCCATTGCGGATAAAACCTTTATATTCTAGAACACTAAAGTGTTTCATTATATAAAGATGATACTGAGATAAATATATTGGATGTAAATAACAGAATTATATTTTGAATATAAAAAAAAATCTCAAACATATAAAATGACAAATAAATAGCTCAAATTGATTTGATCAATAGAGACTTATTTGTGGCATTGTTGTCTAGGACACAATTAAACAAGATTCGTATATCCACACCTTTTTAAGAGTGGGTACTAGGACTGATTTGACTATTCAAATAAGGTCTGCGAATCTAGTTTATTAGGTAAGATACCTAATATACTATTTACTTGGTAATAGTAAAAGGGCCACCGATCTGTTAGCCCTATTCATGATGAATTAAGTGGGCCCATATCTAGCTGGGCTAGATATGAACATGAATATTTCGTGACCTTAACAGATGTGACATCACGTTGTGGTTATGTGTTTCTTTTGAAGAAAACAGATCGGAAACTTTAGAGTTTCGACACGAAGTAGACAAACAGATCGGCTATAGTGTTATTCCGCCACGGTAATACCGTAATGGAAAATACTTAAGCAGTAAGTTTCATACGTACATGAAAGAGTATGGTATTCTTTCAGATGAGGACTCCTCTCGAGACACGTCAGTTAGACGGTGTGTCCGAACTAAAACCAAATTTTGTTGGACATGATAAGATTTATCACGAGTCGCTCTGAGCTACTATTTCCTTCTACAGGATATGTATTAACAGTGCAAAACTTATTTAGAATAAGGTTCCATATAAATATGTTTGACAGATATCATATAGGATATGAACATGGAAGAAACGAGGTTTCTCATTCCTGATAATTTGGGTATGCCAGGCATAGCATTTGGATGATACCAAACTAAGGACCCAATTGGATAAGTGCCAATATAGTTATCCTAAGGGAAACCTTAAATATAGTACTTATAAATCCCACATGAGAACAATGTAATTATTGCTCACCATGCGGTTTTCCTGAGAGGAATACCGATATGCAGTGGTCAGTGGGAGGATAGTGATACTCGATGAAAATCAGAGTAATACTGTTCAAGGCACGAAGTCCTTAATGGAACACAAATAGTTCATCTATGATGAAACTATACCATTAATCTTCAAATACACAGAAACTCGTAGATCGGATAGAGTCAGAAAACAACCTAGAGTATGGGTTTCTGATCTAACCTCATAAAGATGTCAATCTTGTGAAGGTATATCCACCGACTACGTTTAGAGGAAGTGATACGAGGTATCGACTCCCTGTTATGGCAAAGTGCCATGAATCCGAAATGGATTCCATGTATAACAACTATTTTGGATACTAGTTGTTGTACCATAAGACATTGTGCCTATGGTACATTAAACGTCTTCAAGGAAGACATACATGGAAGGCAACATACCAACGTACAAGCTAAGCTTTTGACGAAAAGGGTATCGTTATCAACATTATGTCAATAACGATTCAACATTTTACCTGTTGCCATAATAAATCCATTTTGAAGATGCTTGAAAATAACTATATATTTCATTTATGAAATATGTCAGTTATAAATCAAAATCGCTTTCCTGAAAAGGAAACCTTTTGGAGGATGTTTACAACATCCTGACGATTTTGTATAACAGACAAACAAGGTTTGCGGGTTATTCGATCCATGTTTGGATCAATGCAAGCATAAGGTTCTTGGAACTGACGTTTTGAAATAATCATAATGGTTTATGATTTGACTCAAAACGAAATAATTCTTGTGTTATAAGGAGGTTAGTGGGAGAGCGCACTGACAGTGAAATTCCCATAAAGCTATTGTTGAAAGCTTGGCTTTCAATAGAAATTCTCCGTAGAATTCTGGGGAGTAACAACCTTTATTCAAGGAATAAAGATCTACTGGGATAGATTTGGAGTTGTTAACACTCTCTGGGAAATTGTACATTTAAAATGTACTTGTATTGGTGTCTCATACGCTTCAAGCATATGGAGTCACAATCGGGTCAATCCAAGTGATAGTCACTGGATTGAAGTTAAGAACATCTGTTAGTATCTCTGAGAACTAAAGATGCTATCTTTTACTATGGAGAAGGAGAACTTGAAGTGACTGGGATCACTGTAGCAAGTTTCCAAACGATTATATACTGCGGTACTATAACGGGACAGTGAGCTGGAAATCTTCCAAGCAAGATAACTGTTGCCGAATAAACAACAAATGCGGATTATTGCTGCAGCTGAGGCAGCAATAGAAGTCTTTTGGGTCGAAAGTAAATCTAATTAGATTAGATATAGTTCTGTTAGCAGCTGAGCTAGGCGTCAGCACAGGCTAAGGAATTAAAGGTCTCATCGACGATCCAGATATATACTTCTATATCATCTTATTCATTCGGATCATACATCGTGGCGATGTGATGATCGTATAAATCGCGTCAAACGATAACCCAACAAATCCGCTGACGAAAACCTTTCCTCAGCAATTTGAGTGAACCTTACATAGTTCGGGTGTAGGACACTCGAGTGACTGGCTATGTGCCAAGTGGGAGATTGTTGGATAATATGACCCATAGCGTCACTATTTGCACAGATCATTGTGTTGCTGTAGCAAAAAAAACTATGTAACAAGGAAATTGCACACTCGTCAGTTGTGATTAGATCACCATAGATATATAAATGAAGAGAGGTCCCTATGATTAGTTCCTGGATTGAGATGATATGAGACAGTATCAGTCCACGAAGGATTAATCATTAAATATCCCTAGCCGTAGTATTATCGAAACTGGAAATCGATAATGCGGAATAGGCTAGTATTGCACTTGTGCGCGTTGTGAGGGCACAACGGCATAGTTCTCATATATATAAGTATTGGATACTTGTGCAAGTGCGATAGGAGGTCGTGTTTCACCGATGGTACGGGAAACAGCTTCGCTCTGGATAGACCCTTCGGAATCCCATTGGTATTATGACTAGGTGTCTATGGGAGGCCGAAATCAAGGTAGGTGTGTATAGTCTTAACCTGAGACTTGCATCGCTAATACTTACGACAATCGGTAAACTTTGGTTTTTGTGGTGGGGGATCTTAACTGGTTCTGTGTTCACCTCTTCTGGGTTTATCAGGAATCGTAGTGTATTGGATGTGATGTCAAGACGGAAGTATCACTCCAGTCATAGTGGAGATGATGTCACGCAGGATACGGTATTAGTGCTCTTAAGTGATGCGCATTTAATCGTGATATTATGACCAGGTCATGAATATCCGATTATAGAGACTAGTTACCAGACATCCGATATGTGTTTCGGACGGGGCAGACACTTATCCAGCCCCAGCCCTAGCACGTGACTATCCGATACTGGGCCGATACGCACAATACAATCGTATACTACGCTTGATACAGATCTTTGATATTCTTGATGAATATATCCGGAGAACTTAGGAAGACTTGGTGCTTTGCTAGGAGTCGACCTTGTCTCGTAAATCGGTAGAACGTAGTACTTGGTACGTACGTGATTCGGATACTCCGACGACCGTATTTACTGCCAACTTATCCAGAGATCTCATGGGTCGCTTCCCGATAATCCACCGATGACGCACAACTCGCACTCTTGAATAATCTGGGATTATATAGAGAGAGAGAAAATTAATCTAGGATTAATTACGGAGATATTTTATCTAGGATAAAATATCGTCTAGAGAGAGATAACGATTAATTTGGAATTAATCGGTAAATTAATATATTCGATATATTAAACGAAATTAGATTTCGACGCGGAATTAAAATTAGATTTTAATTCGGGCAAACGAGTTAATTTAGAATTAATTCGTTAGCGACGTAAATAATAATTTCGCTAATTATTCGATTTTATTAACGTCGCGACGTAAGTTCGGTATTTCGGAAATATCGAACCCGAACGCGTGAGTGCACGTGGGCCCACTTTCATTGGAACGTGTGGGGCCCACATGACACATGTCATTTTATGCATTATTTTATTCTAATGCATTGCATGGTGATAGTGTACAATACACTCAATGGTTTTGCATGGAGTTTGAGTGTTTGACACTCTAAGCCATTGCATGATTTGTGTCATAAGTTTATTATTAATTAATAAATATTATGGCATAAATATAAATTAATTTTTGGTAACAAAAATTAATGAGACAACACATTTTTTTCTCTCAAACTCCTCCTCTCCTCACGCCAAAATGAATGGAATGTTCACTGGTTTGGAACCAGAAATGGCGTGAACAAAGGGAAGCCAAGAGTGGTTTCTCATGGTGAGAAATCAAGTGCTAGTACACTTACAAGTCTTGCGAAGGTGGTAGGGAGGTTCACCATGAGGCGGGGGACTCATCTGACGGAGTTTGGAGCTTCGTTTGAGACCCGAAACTGCCAAGACAGTGGACAGTGGACTGTTGCAGTGGCGTGAGCAAGGCAGTGCGTTTTTGGCCTTCATTCGTCTCCAAATCGACTCAACCGATCGATGTGAGTATTCCACTATCTCATTGATGTGTTCATGCATAATTTCATGTCTTGATTTGATCTTGGGACCTTAGAATAAACCAACAAAAGTGTTTGCGAACACATTCGTATTTTGAAACGAGTAGGATCCGCCAAATACATCGCGAAGTCTCATTACTTGACACGAATAGATGTGGGTGTATCTAGTCACTTTATGGGATGATACATTGTCTCTATTCTCAATGTGTGATGATGATGCCATTTAATGAATTTTTAGGAGGGAAAAGCTTTTCACGGTTTTTGAAGAGTTTTTATCTAAAAAATTCATTTTGGTATATGATACATCATTATTTTGCTTTTCATTTTGTCTCTCCCGGTTTTGAAAAAAAAGAAAAAATGAAAATTGAAAAAGGAACTCTCTCCTCTTCTTCTCCTCTCTTCTCTCACGCCATTTTCTGGTTTCAAGAGGCAGTGAACTGCCGAACAAAATAAAAGAAAATGGAGGGAAGCAAGTGTGTTTTGTGGCAAAACAATGAGTGCTACAACTCCGGGATCATGCCAGGTGATAAGGGAAGTATACCCATGAGCAAGGAACGTTTTGATGAAGCTTGGAGCTCGTTTTTCTTGATCAAAATGGCGTAAAACAGAAGCACAAACTGCTGCAGTTCACGCACATGAGCAGTGGGCAGTGAGCAGAATTTCAGTTCGTTTTTGTTGCCCAAATCGTCTCTCAACCGCTCGATGTAAGTATTCCGCACTTCCGTCGTGTATTCGCTTATGATTCATGCTTGAGTTTTGATCTTGGGACCTATAGAAACTCCAACAATGGCATCAAGAGCTTAGGTAAAAGCATGAAAAATGTTAGGGCTAAAATTTGGGCAAACTTGATTGTGGGCATGATAAATGAAATTGGATGGATTTGTATGCTTAATTGTGTTTGAATTGAAGATTGATTAGGTCAATTTGAAGAAAATATGATTGGATAAATTTTCCCCAAATTTTCCTCCTTGGCCGAATATGTAATGTTCTTTAATGTCTTGGGATTTTTGATTTTTGACAATTGGAAGTGTTGGAAATCATTCGGGATGATGATTTAACGTCGATTGCGGAATCAATTGGATTGAATTCGATTTGACGAAAAAATCCCCAAATTGCCAAGTATGTCATGAAACTTTAAATTGGGTAAAATTGATTTGAGCATGCAATTATGAAATTGGATGATTAAGTATGCTTAATACATGTTTAATTGATGATTGGTTGGATCAATTTGATTAAATATTGTTTGGAACAATTTCCCCAATTTTGAAAGTATGTCATGAAACTTGAAATTGGGTAAAATTGATTTAAGCATGCAATTATGAAATTGGATGATTAAGTATGCTTGAATGTAGTTTAATTGATGATTGGTTGGATCAATTTGATCAAATTTGGTTTGGAACAAATTTGCCCAAAATCTTATCTGGCCGAGAGTTATGCCCCTTTGTGTTCTTGGTGAATTTTTATTTTTTGAAACATTGGATGTGTTGAAAATCATTAGGGTATATTGATTTAATGTCGAATTGGGTTTAATTGGATTAAAACAAATCGAACATGAAATTAACCCCATTGCCGAGAACAAAGTGAGCATGTAATGGGTTTGATTTTAATCAAAATGTGTTGGACATATGATGATGATAATGAGTATGATTAATTGGTCTAATTTAGTGTTTTGAAATGTTGATTTAGTTGATTAATCATGTAATGCACTTTAAATATTTAAATTGCTAAATTGGATTTATGTAACTTAATTATTTGAGGCCTTAAATTGGATTTGGGCTTCTAATGTTGTAATTGGGCCTATTGGGCTTGATTTTATCAAGTTGGGTTTAGGCCAAATGGATTGGATCCAATTGGGCCCAAAACCTTAACCATAAAGCCCAAATGCAACTAATGGACCTTTGTAATTTAATTGGGCCTAATGGGCCAAAATTAATTTAAAGGCTTATGGGGTAAATCCCGAATTGGACTTTGGTTGCGGGTTTGACCCGAGTTGACCAAAAGCCACACGCCTTAAGAAATTAATTAAAAGCCCATTAAACTTTAATTAAATTAATATTGGATATTAATCGGGCTTTGAGACCCGTAACAATTAAATTTGGAATTTAATTAGTAAAAGGTTTATTATAAAGTGTGTTATTTAATTTGAATTTGGAATAGTAGTCAATTAGAATTAAATACAATTGAATTGGATTTAATTGTGTAGTTTAATTTAATTCGGGAATTCGTACTTTAAGTACTTATTCGCAAAAACGAGTTTGACTCGAACAAAATCAAATCGTTGTTTGAACATTGGATGATCACATAATTATCAGATTAATTAATTTGATTAGATTGATGATAGCATGCTTATATGAGTGAATACATGGTTGTGATGCATGAATAATGTATATCGGATGGATATATGGGTGGGGCAATTTTCGAAATTGTTGTAATAAATTCGATTTATTAAATTGGACCTGCGAGTCCAGCCTTATCACCTCTATTCTCTTTGTATTCTCTTCTCACCTATTCCCCTCCATGTAATGAGGTTTCTTTAGAAGTGTAGTGTAACGGGTAGAAGTAGTACAAGTGCTAGCTTGAGTGAGAAAGGAGAGATTTGATCTAGGATCAATGTAAAGTATCCATCCGCATATCATTATTATTTATTTTCATACTCGCTTTATTATGTATTTAGAATGCATGTTTAACGGTGTATGATGATGAGACCTTAACAAAGATAACTAAATTGGTAGCCAATTTGCACGCGAAAAACCCTCGTTAAATATCAAGCGTTTATTTCCTTCCATTGAGTGATTCTTACTCAAGATCCGAGATTGGCAAGGGTTGTTGGCCAAAGTCAAGCCCTTGTCCGTCAAAGATGTGTTTTAATCACGAGGCTTTGTTCCATATCGGTGTCGTGTCCAAGTTGTGGTTTGTTGGCCAAAGTCAAGACCACTTCTTGTCCATTGACATTGATTACGAAGCTTCCATGTCAATGGGTCCACGCTTGACTGGGATCACTAGGTTTGTTGTGCCAAAGCCAAGGCCTAGTTGATTCAGAGGAAAAAGGTTAGGGTATATATTCGATATATAGGCATATATTAGATATATGTTTGGGACTTGGATGTCCACCTACTGATCTAGGAGTTGGATGAGATCCAATTGATCTTCGAGATCTACCTAGTTAATTATCATACAATTTGTTGGCCAAAGTCAAGATTGTGTGATATTTAACGGGATCCTAGCCCACTAGGAAACACGGTTTCCCGAGTACTCGACAGAGGGTTAGAGGCTCGACGAAAAATAGTGGGAGGTAAGAATTGAATTTGCAATACTCGTTCAATTACTCGCCATACGCGCTCATTTAAATAATTTCGTCGTAATATTAAATGTTAGTTGGACTAATATTTAAATTGTTCTTTTAATAAACAGTTGGACTGTATTATACTTGATTATATATAATTGGATTATATTAATCAATATATTTGAATTAATTAATTTCAGTTTACAGTTGATTTTATAATTGGATTATAGTAATCAATGTAATTGAGGTTAATTAATTTGGATTATATTTGATTATATAGTTGGACTATTATAATCATTATAATATATAGTACCACTAATCGTTGATTAAATAGTTGGACTATTGTAATCAAGATAATATTGAAAAGTTGGATATTTAAAATATAATCTGGGATTAAAATATTTTAAATGATTTAATTTTCAAATTGGGAATAATAATAGGTTACTTTATTTGATAAAATAACTTATTATACCTTACGCCCAAAATTAAGCAAAATAAGTAGAGCATGAAATCTTTGGAAGATTTATGTGATGATGACTTTAGTGCTTAATTTAATATACTTGACAATAAATCTATTTTAAAGTTAAAGTTTGCAATTGGGCAAGTTGCACAAGGTGCACATCATTTCGATATTCTAAAACCCAAGGCTTGGCCAAAGGTTTGTGAAATATTGAAAAGATAATTGACATATCCCAAAGTGACTACCATTTGGATATGGAAGACACGAAGGAATTAAAGAAAGGGCGAGGCTCTAACTTTAAAAATGTTTGTCAAAGTTATGTTCACAACTAGTATTGAAATTAGATTTTAAATACTAGTGTGGAACATAAAATATATATATGTATGTTCAGAATCTGCTTTGAGCAGGATACTGACTTCAAGCTGAGATTACTCTGCGAATCGGAAACGGGACGAAAGTCGCTGTTTCGACCGTAGATACCTAAGTTTAGGAACTACCCTTTGGGTGTGTACTTAAATTAGGAACTGTTATAATGTAACTAGTTTGACTAGAACATTATCTCTTTATCAGTGTTTAACCCACTGCGGGTGAACCTTTATATTCTAAAACACTAAGTGTTTTATTATATAAAGATGATACTGAGATAAATACATTAGATGTAAATAACAGAATTTATATTTTGAATATAATAAAATCTCAAACATATAAATGACAAATAAATAGCTCAAATTGATTTGATCAATAGAGACTTATTTGTGGCATTGTTGTCTAGGACACAATTAAACGAGACTCGTATATCCACACTTTTGAAGAGTGGGTACTAGGACTGATTTGACTATTCAAATAAAGTCTACGAATCTAGTTTGTTAGGTAAAGTACCTAAAATACTATTACTTGGTAATAGTGTAAGGCCACCGATCTGTTAGCCCTATTCATGGTGAAGTAAGTGGGCCCATATCTAGCTAAGCTAGATGTGAACATGAATATTTCGTGACCTTAACGGATGTGGCATCACGTTATGGTTATGTGTTTCTTTTGAAGAACACAAATCGGAAACTTTAGAGTTTCGACACGAAGTAGAAAAACAGATCGGCTATAGTATTATTCCGCCACGGTAAGACCGTATTGGAAAATACTTAAGCATAAGTTTCATATGTACATGAAAAAGTACGGTATTCTTTCAAATGAGGACTCCTCTCGAGACACGTCAGTTAGACGGTGTGTCCGAACTAAAACCGAATTTTGTTGGACATGATAAGGTTTATCACGAGTCGCTCTGAGCTACTGTTTCCTTCAATAGGATATGTATTAACAGTGCAAAACTTATTTAGAATAAGGTTCCATATAAATCTGTTTGACAGATATCATATAAAGGATATGAACAGGGAAGAAACCAGGTTTCACATTCCTGATAATTTGGGTATGCCAGGCATAACGTTTGGATGATACCAAACTGAAAGACCCAAATTGGAACAGTGCCAATATAGGTTATCCTAAGGGAAACCTTGAGTATAGTACTTATAAATCTCACATTAGAACAATATGATTGTTGCTCACCATGGGTTTTTCCTGAGAGGAATACCGATATGCAGTGGTCAGTGGGAGGATAGTGATACTCGATGAAAATCGGAGTAATACTGTTCAAGGCACGAAGTCCTTAATGGAACACAAATAGTTCATCTATGATGAATCTATACCATTAATCTTCGAATACACAAGAACATGGTAGATCGGATAGAGTCAGAAAACAACCTAGGGTATGGGTTTCTGATCTAACCTCATAAAGATGTAAATCTTATTGAGGAATACCAACCGACTACGTACGAGGAAATGATACAAGGTATCAACTCCCTATTTTGGCAAAGTGCCATGAGTCCAAAATGGATTCCATGTATAACAACTATTTTGGATACTAGTTGTTGTACCACAAGGCATTGTGCCTATTGGTACATTAAACGTCTTCAAGGAAGACATACATGGAAGGCAACATACCAACGTACAAAGCTGGGCTTTTGATGGAAAGGTATCGTTATCAACATTGTGTTATAACGGTTCAACCTTTTACCTGTTGCCATGGTAAATCCATTTTGAAGATGCTTGTTGATAACTGCATATTTCATTTATGAAATGTGTCAGTTACAGATCAAAATCGCTTTCCTGAAAAGGAAACCTTTTGGAGGATGATTAGAACATCCTGACGATTTTATAACCAACAAACAAGGTTTGCGGGTTATTCGATCCATGTTTGGATTGAAGCAAGCATAAGGTTCTTGGAACTGTCGTTTTGAAATAATCATAATGATTTATGATTTGACTCAAAACAAAATAATTCTTGTGTATATAAGGAGGTTAGTGGAGAGGGCACTGACAATGAAATTCCCATAAAACAATTGGTGAAAGCTTGGCTTTCATGGATATTATTTCAATAGAAATTCTCCGTAGAATTCTGGGGAATTCTACAACCTTTATTCAAGGAATAAAGATCTACTGGGATAGATTTGGAGTTGTTAGCACTCTCTGGGAAATTGTACATTTAAAATGTACTTGTATTGGTGTCTCATACGCTTCGAGCATATGGATTTACAATCGGGTCAATCCAGTGATAGTCACTGGATTGAAGTTAAGAACATCTGTTAGTATCTTAGAGAACTAAAGATGTTGTCTTAAACTATGGAGAAGGAGAACTTGAAGTGACTGGGATCACTGCTGCAAGTTTCCAAACAATTAAATACTATGGTACTATAAAGTTTGAATAACGGGACAGTGAGCTGGAAATCTTCCGAGCAAGATAACTGTTGCCGAATAAACAACAAATGCGGATTATTGCTGCAGCTGAGGCAGCAATAGAAGCCATTTAGGTCGAAAATAAATCTAATTAGATTAGATATAGTTCTGTTAGCGGCTGAGCTAGGCGTCAGCACAGGCTAAGGAATTAAAGGTCTCATCGACGATCCAGATATATACTTCGATATTCATCTGATTCGTTCGGATCATACATCATGGCGATGTGATGATCGTGTAAATTGCGTTAGACGATAATCAAGCAAATTCGCTGACGAAAACCTTTCCTCAGCAATTTGAGCGAACCGTACATAGTTCGGGTGTGGGACACTTGAGTGACTGGCTATGTGCCAAGTGGGAGATTGTTGGACAAAATGACCCATAGCGTCACTATTTGCACAGATCATTGTGTTGTTGTAGCAAATTAACTATGTGACAAGGAAATTGCACTCTCATCATTTGTGATTAGATCGCCATAGATATATATAAATGAAGAGAGGTCCCTATGATTAGTTCCTGGACTGAGAATGATATGAGACAGTATCAGTCCCCGAAGGATTAATCATTAAATATCCCTAGCCGGAGTATTATCGAGACTGGACATCGATAATGCGGAATAGGCTAGTATTGCACTTGTGCACGTTGTGAGGGCACAACGGCATAGTTCTCATATATATAGTGTTGGAGACTTATGCAAGTGCGATAGGAGGTCGTGTTTCACCGATGGTACGGGAACAGCTTCGCTCTGGATAGACCCCTCAGAATCCCATTGGTATTAGGACTATGTGTCTATGGGAGGCCGAAATCAGGTAGGTGTGTATGTCTTAACCTGAGACTTACATCGCTAATACTTACGATAATCGATAGACTTTGGTCTTGGTGGTACAGGGCTTTAACCGGTTCTGCGTACACCACTTCCGGGTTTATCAGAGAGTCGTAGTGTATTGGTGTGATGTCAAGACGGAAGTATCACTCCAGTCATAATGGAGATGATGTCACGCAGGATACGGTATTAGTGCTCTTAAGTGCTGCGCGGCCATCGGGATATTATGACAAGGTCATGTATATCCGATTATAGAGACTAGTTACCAGACATCCGACATGTGCTTCGTACGGGGCAGACACTTATCCAGCCCCAGGCCTAGCACGTGACTATCCGATACTGGGCCGATACCACAATACTATGGTATACTACGCTTGATACAGATCTTAATATTCTTATAAGAATATGTCCGGAGAATTGGGAAGACTTGGTGCTTTGCTAGAGTCGACCTTGTCTCGTAAATCGGTAGAACGTAGTACTTGGTACGTACGTGATTCGGATACTCCGACGACCGTATTTACTGCCAAGATATCTGGGGATCTCATGGGTCACTTCCCAAAGATTCACCGATGACGTATGACTCGCACTTATATTAATCTGGGATTAATATGATGAGAGAGAGAATTAATCTGGGATTAATTTCGGAGACACTTTATCTAGGATAAAATATCAATTGAAGAGAGAGAAACATTGATTTGGAATTAATCGAGGAATTAATATATTTGATATATTAAACGAAATTAGATTTCGACGCGGAATTAAAATTAGATTTTAATTCAGGCGAGCGAATTAATTTAGAATTAATTCGTTAGCGACATGAAAGTAATTTCGCTAGGCGAAATTATTTAATTCTCGTCACGACGGAAATGCGTTAATTCGGAATTAGCGAAACCGAGCCCGAAAGTGTTTGCGAACACATTCGTATTTTGAAACGAGTAGGATCCGCAAATCACATCGCGAAGTCTCATTACTTGACACGAATAGATGATGGATGTATCTAGTCCTTTATGGGATGATACATTGTCTCTATTCTCAATGTATGATGATGATGCCATTTAATGAATTTTTAGGAGGAAAAAGCTTTTCACGGTTTTTGAAGAGTTTTTATCTAAAAAATTCATTTTGGTATATGATACATCATTATTGCTTTTCATTTTGTCTCTCACGGTTTTTGAAACAAAAAGAAAAAATGAAAATTGAAAAAGGAACTTTCTCCTCTTCTTCTCCTTTCTTCTCTCACGCCATTTTCTGGTTTCAAGAGGCAGTGAACTGCCGAACAAAATAAAAGAAAATGGAGGGAAGCAAGTGTGTTTTGTGGCAAAACAAGAGTGCTAGCACACTCCGGGATCATGCCAAGGTGATAAGGGAAGTATACCCATGAGCAAGGAACGTTTTGATGAAGCTTGGAGCTCGTTTTTCTTGATCAAAATGGCGCAAAACAGAAGCACAAACTGCTGTAGTTCATGCACATGAGCAGTGGGCAGTGAGCAGAATTTCAGTTCGTTTTGTTGCCAAATCGTCTCTCAACGCTCGATGTAAGTATTCCGCATTTCCGTCGTTGTATTCGCTTATGATTCATGCTTGAGTTTTGATCTTGGGACCTATAGAAACTCCAACAGGAAGTGCATATTTTTCCCGAATCGGCGTAGCTCGCTTCTTTTTGGGTGTGAAGCAGACCGATCTTACCTGGGATCACAAATCCCAAGTTCTCATGTATCGATTATATGACTAGTCCTTAGACTTGAAGTCCTTACAATCTTATGTGTGGATCAAATAACTTTGACATTCTCTTTCCCCAGTTCAAAAGATCCAGTCATAAGGGTATGATTGGGTCATTTATTGAAACACATAAAGTTTGTAAAGATACAACAGAGAATCGCCACTCTCTCGGATAATATTTTCTTATAAGAGTAGTATTATAGTTCGCGGGTTGATATATGCGATCAGTGCTTAAGACTGTGGCCACAGCGGAAGAATCATGTGAGATTCTTGGGTTAACACGATTCATGACACTCTCAACATCATACCTTTGACCATATGGGTAGACACTTTTCGTACCCTAGGTCAATTGGTGGGGATACAGTGAGGCGAGAGACCGTATCATATGTAAATCGCATACAGAATGAGTATATATATCTTTCCTTCTCATTTGGGGGCATGGCATGTTGCTAGATATCAACTTTGGTCATTGAAATCGAACGACCATCTAATCGGAGGATAATTTATGTTCGATTAAATTATCACGATTCATTTCATGTCTAACTTGAGGGGAACCCAAAAGGTCACACACAACAAAGTCGAAATCAAAGGTTAACAGTGCACAATACAAATATAACATCATATATGATTGCTGTTGGAATTGTTCATAAATCGTTCAATGTGTTTAAATATTGAACAGATCATTTATGAGGTTCCACAGTGGCTTAGGGATTGGTGAATGATGATAGGGGCACTTTGGGAATTGGAATAAAAAAATTACTATTCATGTGAATAGTAATGTGAATAGTAATATGAATAGTAAAAAATTTGTTTTGAATTCCAATTTCGCCCCAACTCTTATTAGGGTTTTATAATCTCATTAAATTAAGATCCAATTGCTAAGATTAAATTAGCTTTTATCCCACATCGGATTCTTAATTAATTTTGTTGTCTTTGGAGCACTATATAAACCCAAAGAATTTTTCAAAAATTTTTACACCAAAACCTTTCATATCTTGGGTTTATATAAGTGAGCAACTCTAAAGTTTAAGAGTAAGCCACTGATTTTGAGGATCCTTAAGTCTAATTGACTAGAGGAAGCTCGTGTTAAAAGTTTTGAGGTATTTGCCTAGGCTAGCACCAAGGGCAAAATACCCGTGCACTCAAGGCGTAGTATTGCCATTGAGTTTTAGCTTTGTTGACTGCATCTTTGGAGACCACACATTTGGGTGGCTTTTTGGAACGTGGAAGAGCTTCCTGAGTTCGAGAAAAGCTTGTAGATTAGAGGGAGGACTGGAGGAGTCTTCGGTTCAAGTAGTCTTTTTTCTTTCTTTACTTTAATTAGAGTTCTTATGATAGTTAGCATGTTTAGGTTTATGTTCTTTGCATGTTTTTATGAGTTTTTATGCTTAGAATATATAATAACATGCCTAGGCTTGTAGAATAATAAAAAAACAAATGGGTCTTGGGCAAAGGGATAGTGGCATCATAATTTTTAATTTTCCGCTGCGCACTCGCGGCCGCTTCCCAACATTTATCCCACATCGGATTCTTAATTAATTTTGTTGTCTTTGGAGAACCTATATAAACCCAAAGAATTCTTTATAAATTTTTACACCAAAACCTTTCATATCTTGGGTTTATATAAGTGAGCAACTCTAAAGTTTAAGAGTAAGCAACTGATTTTGAGGATCCTTAAGTCTAAATGACTAGAGGAATTTCAAGTTAAAATTTTTGAGGTATTTGCCTAGGCTAGCACTAATGGCAAAATACCCGTGCACTTAAGGCGTAGTCTTGCCATTGAGTTTTGGCTTTGGTGTGTGCACCTTTGGAGGCCACATACTTGGGTGGCTTTTTGGAACGTGGAAGAGCTTGCTGAGTTCGAGAAAAGCTTGTAGATTGGAGGGAGGACTGGCGGAGTCTTCGGTTCAAGTAAGTTTTTTTTTCTTTATTTTAATTAGAGTTCTTATGATAGTTAGCATGTTTAGGTTTATGTTCTTTGCATGTTTTATGAGTTTTTATGCTTAGAATATATAGTAACATGCCTAGGCTTGTAGAATAATAAAAAACAAATGGGTCTTGGGCAAAGGGATAGCGGCATCATAATTTTTAATTTTCCGCTGCGCACTCGCGGCTGCTTCCTAACAGTGGTATCATGGCACCGTTTTTGTTTTGATTAGTTCTCTCTCATTTGAACTCGAAATTGGGTGTGTAAAAGGTCGTTGGAAAGCTAACACACTGAACTTACTTTTACACACACGTGTTGCATGATTTGGTTAAGATTTGAATTGTGAAATTTCATTTAAAGTTCACGCATCTGTAAAAAACGTGAATAGCAAATTTATTTGATTAAAATAAAATGCAATATCGTAATTAAATATTAATCAAAGTTATTTAATGCCTAAAATAATTCCAACATATTAAAACTCATATGCTTGATGATTCTATGTATGATTAGAATTGGCATGATTATTTTAGGGTGCAAGCATCTAGAGGCTTTCTAAGGAAATAGATAGTGTATTGCTTATTCCTTAGCTAAGTAATTATTCCGTGATGAACTTAGAGATTTATTACCTTTAAGGCTAATAAATATAAATCACTTGTTTATAATTAAAGACATTATAAAAGATACAAGTGGGGTGGGACCAAGGCGTTAATAAAACTTTCCAAACTAAAGTTAATTTAACCAAATGTATTACTAGAGTTAGATAATGATTTGGTGTCTTCCTTCACTCACTACCTTTTTATAGCCAAAAGGAAAAGTTGTGAAGACATCTAGATAATCATTTACTCAAAGCTTACCTTAAAGCATATTTAAAGTGTTGGACTAATTTGGAGGATCTATTATTTATTCATGTCACCAAGGCAATAAGAGCCTAAGAGGTAAGGGTATTTAAGAGAGTTCGCTCTACCCTCCCTCTGGGGAATTTTCAATGGAGGAATCCATTTGACAGTTATTCATTTAACTTTCTAAAATCCTCAAAAATAATTTCAGTCTAAAATTTGCCTCCCATTGTAAAGTATAGACCCAAAGGGCTTAAACCGTATTGGCAGGACTAGGCTTTACCAAACTGACCAATACCAATTTGTCCCTAAATCATACTATTGACAATGGTTTGACTTTTTTGAGTCATAAGACGCAGCGACCATTTGGCGTGGTCTTATAACTTAGTGGAAAAGATTGGGTGTCCACAAGGACTAGCATAAGCTATGGCATGTTTGATTGCCCAACCCAATGATCAAGGAATTCTGATTTATATCATAAATTGGTTGGGAACCGACCTAATTATCGTATTTTATAATGACCGGCCCTAGTCGGAGTTGTGAAATGATGATAATGGGATCCTTGCCCACAAGAAATCCATCATATTGGGGTTGATGAGATTTGCTTAAAATTTTAAAACAATTGAGTGGGAGCAACTTCATAATATTAAAAGCCCATGTTATTATGAAACATTAATGAAAACATATTCCTAATTTTAACATTCTCTCTTAACAGGTGGGTTAAAATATTTCACAAACATTCAAATGACAAACAGAATATCACTTTGTTCCATCATTGAGGAGCATAAGCTCAAAGGGGATAACTACAATGACTGGTTTAGAAACCTTAAAATTGTCTTACGACAATAAAAGATTTTATATGTTCTTGAAAGACCATTTCCCATGAACCCGCAGAAGATGCTGACCAAAATACATTTGATGCTTGGAAGAAACACGTCGATGATGATGAGCAAGCATTTTGCATAATGCTTGGCTCTTTGTGGGACGAACTTCAGAAAACTCACGAAGATATGGATGCTCAAACCATCATCTTTCACTTGAAGGAATTGTATGCAACTTCCATTTATACCGTGAGATTCCAAGTGTCATGTGCCTTATTCCAAATAAGGTATAAGGAATGATATGTTAGTGGACATGTGCTTAAGTTGATTGGCCACATTGAAAAATTGGCCAAACTTGGGTTCATCATGGATCATGAGATAGGTCATGATCTAATTCTTCAGTCCTTACCAAATGACTTCTCTAACTTTATTATGCAGTTTCATCTGTCTAATAAAGAAGTTACTTTAGCAGAATTGCACAATCTTATAAAGCAAGCAGAGAAGGACTTGAAACCAGAGCTTAAAACCTCCGTCATGCTTATGGGTACGGACCTGAAGCCACGAGGCCCAAATAAAAATAGGGGCAAGGCCAAGGCTCCAGATCACTTAAAGCCCAATGATAAGGTGGAGAAGAAAAAGGGAAAGGGGAAATGTTTCTTTTGTGGAAAGAATGGTCATTGGAAGAAAGAGTGCAGATCCTTGAAAGCCAAGGAAGCTACGGAAGCCCAAGAGGCCAAGAAGCCCAATGCTTCAGGTATGTTGTATATGATCGAACTATATTCTAAAAACTCTGAACCTTCTACTTGGGTGCTTGACACCGGTTGTGGGACTCACTTGTGCAACAATGTGCAGAGCCTGAGAAATAGTAGGAGACTTCGTCATGGGGAGGTTGACTTACACATGGGTAATGGAGAAAAACCGGTTGCATTGTGCGTGGGGACTTATTCATTAGTTTTGCCGAATGGTTTAGTTTTAGACTTAGAAGATTGTGTTTATGTATCTTCTCTAGTAAAGAACATCATTTCAATTTCTTCTTTATGTAATAAAGGCTTTTCATGCCTAATAAGTTGTAATGAATGTTCTATTTATTTCAATGAAATAAAATATGGAGATGGTATTTTGAATAATGGTATCTATGTCTTACAAACTAACAAAGAATGTTCAACCTCTAATATATACAACGTTAACTCGAATAATCTCAATGAATCACTTCTATGGCACAATCGCTTAGGTCATATCAATGAAACAAGATTAACTAAGCTACATAAGGATGGGTATTTTAGACCCTTCAAATATGAACCTTATGGAACTTGTGAGTCTTGTTTACTTGGTAAAATGACCAAATTACCCTTCAAATGTAAAGGACAGCGTGCAGCGGACACATTAGAACTCTTACACTCTGATGTATGCGGACCAGTGTCAGTCACCGCTAGAGGTGGATTCTCCTACTTCATTACCTTTATCGATGATCACTCGCGATATGGGTATGTGTACCTTATGCGGTACAAATCTGAAGCCTTTGAAAAATCTAAAGACTTCAAAGCTGAAATAGAAAACCAGTTTAATAAAAGTATTAAGTCACTAAGGTCTGACCGAGGTGGTGAATACTTAAGTAACGCATTTCAAGATTACTTGAGAGAAAATGGCATTGTTTCCCAGTGGACACCTCTGGGAACTCCACAGCATAATGGGGTCTCCGAAAGGAGAAATCAGACATTATTAGATATGGTTCGATCAATGATGCCAGGCACGGATCTACCTCTTTCATTTTGGGGTCTTGCTTTAGAAACTGCAACACTACTACTAAACCAAGTTCCTTCCAAGACTGTTAGTCAAACACCATATGAGTTATGGTCTGGGAAACGTCCTAGTCTTAGTTATCTAAGAGTTTGGGGATGTGACACATATGTCAAGCTCACACAAACTAATAAATTGGATGCTAGGGCAGTTAAATGTAAGTTTGTAGGATATGCCTTGTGTTGGACAATTATGACCCATAGCATCACTATTTGTACAGAACATGGTGTTGTTGTACAAATTAACTATGTGACAAAGGAAATTGCTCTTTTATCATTTGTAATTAGATTACCGGGATTTATAAATGATAAAAGTCCATATAATTAGTACCAGATTAATAAGATATGAGACATTATTAATCCACTAAGGTTTAATCATTAAAACATCCCTAGTAGGAGTATTATCGAGATTGGACATTGATAATGTGGAATAGACTAGTATTGCACTTGTGCGTGTTAAGGGAGCATAACGACATAGTTCTCATATATTTGGGTATTGGATACTCATGCAAGTGTAATAGGAGGTTGTGTTTACCGATGGTACGGAAACAGCTTCGCTCTGGATAGACCCCTCAGAATTTCATTGGTAGTATGACTATGTGTCTATGGAAGTCCGAATCAGGGTAGGTGTATTTGGTCTTAACCTAAGACTTGCACCGCTAATACTTGCGACAATCAATATACTTTGGTTTTGGTCATCCATGGCTTTAACAGGTTCTGTGTGTAGGGGTTTTTAGGGGCTAAATCCGGTAAGGCAGCGGAAGCGGTGGAAAATCAAATTTTCCGATTTCAAAACTTTTTCTCGGATTAATTAAATAAACATATTTATTTAATTATCCAATAATCAAATTATGAAATAAAATTCAATAAATCAAATTTAAGTGAATTTACCGAATTGCTCTTACACTTGGTATTTTGTCCATTTTAGTCCGAAATTGATCAAATAAATTTTGAATGATTCTAAATCATTTATAAGATGAACTTAGCATGTTCAAAACATAAAAACACCAAAAGCAACAAAATCCCCAAGTTTCTCTCATTTGGCCGAATGCACCATTAGGGTGCCAAATGGTGCACTTTGTGATTTCATACTTCAAAACACATCAAGATGTAATCCAATCAACATGAAACTTTATATGCATCATATACACATCCTTATACACAACATAAATGAAAAGCCCCAAATTTGGACAAGGTCTTAAACTCTAATTTTTCAATTTCTTCAAATTGGACAAATTAAACCAAATTGGTTAAATCAATTACTTCAATCATCATTCTTCCATCCAATTAAAGTCTCAACACAATGAAACAACTTAAGATCAAATCTAGGTCATTTAAGAGTGGGTCAACAACTCTAGATTAGCAACAAAGTTTCCAAAACCATAAAAGAATACTTATAACTACACTAGTCATAAGTTTCCATCATCATACATGCTCAACACTTTCATCAAAGTTCCATTCACCAAAAACACAAAGAATAAAGAAAAGAATAACTTAATAACACCACAAGATGTAGCCTAGATCCTAAGGAACATTTTCCTTTCTAATAGTAAATTGAGAAAACTTACTAAATCCAAGCTTTTTCCTTTTCTTCTTCTCTAGCTTCTCTTGTTTCTTTTAATGGAGTTTTTGTAAAAGTGTATTAGGTTAGTAAAGTGAAATGAAATGAAAACAATATATACTTGTGCAAAAACAAGCCTTGGCCGAAAATACAACAAGCATATACAAGAAATGTAATTTCAATTTCATTTGATTTCAATTTAATCAACTTGATAAAATATCTAAAACACTTTAAAGATATTTTAATTAAGTCAACAAAGGCAACTAAATCATTTAATCCAAATATCCAAATGTTAAGATATTTATTTTAATTAATTAATCATTTAACAATTAAATAATTAATTAATTAATTAAATACAAATATATTAAATATATGTATTATATTTACATTAAATATCAAATACATATATTCATTTAGGATATTAGTCAAATATCTCAATTTGACTATTAATTAATGTGTATTTAAATTAATCAAGTATTAAATGTAAATACACAATAATTAAGCAAATGACTATCGGGTCCCTTTAGCATGTATTTTGCGTTTAACCTTTAAACGACTTTATAAATAATCAATATTATTTATAAATGTTGCTCTAGTGCTCTACGAGTATGTTTCATTATTGAGACTCTAGATTCAGGTATATCCGTCACGAAATCCAATTTCATGTCCATAATTTATCCACCCGTAAATTATGACGATCACAGATAATCTCGTTGAATCATACAGGTCGAGGTCATGGCAAATGTATAATTCCTCCCTCACAGGTATCCAGATAAATCCCAAAGATATAGATGTAAACGTCAAATCTCTATAGGGATTATCCAGTCGACTATTCCATTAGCAATCTTAAAAAGAATTTTAGAACCAGCTTCTAAACTATACCACGGGCCCATGGTTTTATCTGATTGCTAATCATATGGACTACCTATGCTCTGGTACACAGAACTGACGGATCCTATCTTGATACACATAGGACACCATGAGGATCTATCTACACCCAACGAACAGACGGAGGTCTGATCTAAATAGATCGGTGACGTGACTGCCATCTAAGTGTAGAAGATGTCTCATGTGCCCACAATGGCATCTCAAGTCTAAGAATCACAACTGCTACTCACCCGAGAAGATTCTTATTGACGTTGGTGTACCATCCATTAAGAATCTTCGTGAGTGAGTCGTTCAGTGTTTATCCGCTATAAACACCCACACGTCTATACTAGTCTCAAAGACTAATGGTTCATTGAGAAACCATTGGAATCATATATTCCGGTATACGACATGTACCGGTCTCAACGGGTTTACTTTACTGACCAAGTAGTGTAAACCTTGACCAGGAACTGTCTGAGAATGACAACGTCATGATACTACTCAATGTCAGTTGCGACGTTTTTGCAACAGTACCATGACTAATCATTATAAGGCCATTACGTCTTTACCATATAAAAAGATACATTATATTATAGAAACTGCATATATTATTCATAATAATAATGTTTTATAGAAGTATTCAAAAGAAATACAACCGGGAATTGGCACTCTGAGCACCAACCCCAACACTGTGTACACCTCTTCTGGGTATATTGACAATCGTAGTGTATTGGGTGTGATGTCAAGATGGAAGTATCACTCCAATCATATGGAGATGATGATCATGCAGGATATGGAACTAGTACTCTTTTATGCTGCAGCTATCGAGATAATATGACTAGGTCATGTTTATCCGATTATAGAGACTAGTTACTATAGATCCGATATGTGCTTCGTACGGGGCAGACACAATTCCAACCCCAGGCCTTGCATGTGACATCTGATACTGGATCAGAATACGCAATACTATGTATACTACGCCTGATATAGATTACATATTCTGTTAAGAATATTTCTGGAGAATTGGGTAGGCACGGTGCTTTGCTAGAAGCCAAAAATGTCTTGTAAATCGGTAAAAATTTAGTACTAGGTACGTACGTGTTCGGATAGTCTGACGACCGGATTTACTTGTTGGACAATTATGACCCATAGCGTCACTATTTGTACAGATCATGGTGTTGTTGTACAAATTAACTATGTGACAAATGAGATTGCACACTTATCATTTGTGATTAGATCACCTAGATATATAAATGATAGGAGGTCCCTATGATTTGTTCCTGGATTGAGAATGATATGAGACAGTATCAGTCCACGAAGGATAAATCATTAAATATCCCTAGTCAGAGCATTATCGAGATTGGACATCGATGAATGCATAAAAGACTTGTATTACACTTGTGCGCGTTGTGAGGGCATGACGACATAGTTCTCATATATTTGGGTATAGGATACTCATGCAACTGTAATAGGAGGTTGTGTTTTACCGATGGTACGAGAAACAGCTTCGCTCTGGATAGACCCCATCGGAATTCCATTGGTAGTATGACTATGTGTCTATGGAAATCCGAAATCAGGGTAGGTGTATTTGGTCTTAACCTGAGACTTGCACCGCTAATACTTGCGACAATCAATATACTTTGGTTGCGGTCGTCCAGGGCTTTAACAGGTTTTATGTACGCCAATGCTGGGTATATTGAGAATCGTAGTGTGTTGGGTGTGATGTCAAGACGGAAGTGTCACTCCAGTCATATGACTTACACTTTTACTACCAACATATCCGGGGATCTCATGGGTCGTTTCCCAAAGATTCACCGATGACGTATGACTTACACTTTTAATTAATCTGGGATTAATTAGAAGAGAGAGAAAATTAATCTAGGATTAATTGCGGAGATATTTTATCTAGGATAAAATATCAATTAAAGAGAGATAACGATTAATTTGGAATTAATCGGTTAAATTAATATATTCGATATATTAAACGAAATTAGATTTCGACGCGGAATTAAAATTAGATTTTAATTCGGGCGAACGAGTTAATTTAGAATTAATTCGTTAGCGACGTGAATAGTGATTTCGCTAGGCGTAATCATTTAATTACGACGCAACAGAAAATTCATTAATTTGGAATTAGCGAACCCGAGCCCGGGATTATTTGCGAGCGCATTCGCATTTTGAATTCGAGTGCGGCACGTAAGTCAAATCAAGTGTCAAATCGCTAGTCGCATCAAGCGTCAAATCACTTGTCACTTTGAGTGATGTGACTTGACAACTTGTGATTGATGTGATTGAGTGATGTGTGTGGTTGGCATTTGTGGGCATTAATTGCCTTGAATTTTTGAACCAAAATTGTGTATTTGATTTTAGAAATCAATTACCAATTTTAATAAACACATTTATCTCTCTCTCTCCTCCATTTTCCCTCTCTTCTTCACGCCCTTGGAGGGCAAAATTTCTTCTGTTCTTGGCAGTGAACTACCGTGAGTCTTGAAGGAAAAGTGAAGCAAGTGTTTGATTTTTGTGGCAAAAATCATAAGAGCTAGCACTCCGAGAGACATGCGAAGATGATAGAGAAGTCCACCCATGATCCGGGAATCATTTGACGAAGCTTGGAGCTTGTTCAAAGACCTCCAATGGCCGAAAATGAGGAGCAAAACAGCAGCCACTGCCGAGTAGAAAACAGTGAGCAGAATTCATTTTTGTTGCCTCCCGCGTCGCTCAACCGATCGATGTGAGTATTCCGCAACTCCCTCTTTGTATTCACATATGTTCATGATTGTTTATTGATCATTGGGACCTTAGTAAACTCCAACAATTGTATCAGAGCAAGGAAAAGCATGAAAAAGTTTAGGGCTTAAAATTTGGGTAAACTTGATTTTGAGCATGATTAATTAAATTTGATGAATTAGTATGCTTAAATGTGTTTGAATTGAGGATTGATTGGATCAATTTGTTGAAATTGTGTTTGGAACAAATTTCCCCAATTTTTTGTTGTTGGCCGAAATTAATGCCCTATTTTGTCTTGGTGATTTTTTGATTTTTTGATCATTGGATGTGTTGGAAATCATTTGGGATGTTGATTTAATGTCAATTATGGAATTAATTAGATTGAATTCGAATCGGACATAAAATCCCCAATATTGCCGAGACATAAAGTAAGCATGAATAGGTTTGATTTTTGATTAAATTGTGTTGGACATGATTTAATGTAAAAGAGCATGATTAGTTGTGTTAATTGATGTTTTAGAAATGTTAATTGGGTAATTAATTGTGTTATACACTTAATGTAATTAAATTGGGAAAATTGGATTTTTGAATTTAATTATTTGGGCCTTAAATTGGAATTGGGCTTGTTGAGTTGTAATTGGGCTTATTGGGCTTAGTTGTACTAAGTTAGGTTTATGCCAAATGGATTGGATCCAATTGGGCCCAAAACCGCATCTATAAAACCCAAATGCGACTTAATGGACCTTTAAAGTTTAATTGGGCCTAATGGGCCTAAATTGCTTTCTGGGCTTATGGGGTAACTCCCGGATTGGATTTTGGTTATTCGGTTTGACTAGAGTTGACCAAAAGTCCATGCCTTAAGAAATTAATTAAAAGCCCGGGAGTGTTTGCGGGCCTACTCGCATTTTGAATTTAAGTGCGGCCCACAAGTCACATCACGCGTCACATCACCTGTCATTTTAGTGATGGATGTCAAGTCACCTTTTGGTGATTGACAACCAGTCACTATTCATGATGTTGGTGATTGTGGGCAATAAATGCCATTTTGCCTCCAAAATTGATTTTGCTTTTTGGAAAAGCTTTATCAATTTTTTGTAACAGTTTTTGGCATTAGGATTTTGGTATTAGGTTTTAGAAACCAAAAATACACATCTCTCTCTCCTTTTCTTCTTATGGCCGAATGGCCTTCACTATTTTCTCTCTTGTTTTGCCGTGAGCCAAGGGCTCAATGGTTCATGATTTTGTTGCAAAATCTCAAGAGCTAGCACTCAAAGGGGTCTCACAAAGGTGATAGGGAAACCCATTCATGAGCATGGAATCACATTTACAAAGCTTGGAGCTTGGAGCACAAAATGGAGAGCTTGGCCGAATCTTGGAGGAGCACAAAAGGGGCTTGGCCGAATACATCAAAGGGAATTTTTGAACTCTCCGCCAACATCCAACCGATCAAAGTGAGTATTTCCGCAAATTTACTTTGTTGTATTCGCACATTTCATTCGCTTAATTGATCTTGGTTTGACCTAGAAAACTCAACAATGGTATCAAGAGCCTTGATTAAGCATGAAATTGATTTAGGGTAAAATTTGGGTAAAATTGATTTGAGCATGATTTGATGAAATTGATTGATTGAGTATGCTTGAATGATGATAACTTGGAGTTATATGTGATCAATTTGATGAAAATCGAATTGGATCAAATTTTCCCCAATGTTTTTAGCTTGGCCGAAAGTTGATGATGCCATAAAGTCATGGTGATTTTTTTTTTATCATTGGATGAATTGAAAGACTTGGGATACATTGATTTAGGATTTAATTGGATTAAAATCGAAATCGGATTTGAAATCCCTAAATTGCCGTGAGCTTCAAAGCATGAATTGGGATTGATTTTGCTTCAATTGTGTTGGACATGAATTGATAATTAGAAAGCATGATTAATTATGTAAATTGGTATTTTGGAAATGTTGATTTAAGTAATTAATTATGGCTTATACACTTTAGTTAATTGAATTATGAAATTTGGAATTTTGTAATTTAATTAGTTGGGCTAAATTTGGGATTGGGCTTTTAAAGTTGTATTTGGGCTTAATGGGCTTGGTTGTGCCAAGTTTGGTTTAGGTTAATTGGTTGGATCCAATTGGGCCTAAAACCATTTTCATAAAGTCCAAATATAATATAATGAACCTTTAAAATTTTAATTGGGCCTAATGGGCCTAAATTGATTTTTGGCAAAGGGTGATTCCTTATTGGGCTTTGGTTGCCAAAGTCCACGCCTTATAAATTAATTAAAAGCCCATTGGACTTTAATTAAATTGACATTGGATGTTAATTGGGCTTTGAGACCCGTAATGATTAGATTTAGAATCTAAGTCCCAAATGCTCATTAATAAAGTGTAATTATTTAATTTGGAATTAAATAAAGAATTAGTATTGAATACAAATTAAATTGGATTTAATATTGTAGTTTGATATAATTCAAGAATTCATACTTTGAATACTTATTCTTAAAACGAGTCGGACTCGCGCAAATCAAATCGTTGTTTGAACATTGGATGGTCATTATTTCAGATTAATTAATTGTATTAGATTGATTGATAACATGATTTGTGTGAATACATGGATGTGATGTATGAATAATGTATATCAGATGGATATTAGATGGGTGAGGGTAATTTTGGAAATTATTGTAATAAATTTAGAATTTATAAATTGGACCTACGTGTCCAGCCTATTACCTCTTGACTCTTTGTATTTCTCTTCTCACCTATTCCCCTCAATGTAAATGAGGTTTCTTTAGAAGTGTTATGTAATTGGGTAGAAGTAAGATTTGTGCTAGCGGGAGAGAGGAAAGGGAGAGATTTGTTCTAGGAACAAGTTGTTTTAAATATCCATCCGCATATCATTATTAATTTATTTACAACGGCTTATTATGCTTTTAGAATGCATGTTTAAGGGTGTATGATGATACATAATCAAAGATAATTAATTGGTTGCCAATTACGCGAAAAACCCTCAACAAATATTAAATGTTTTTCCTTCCATTGAATGATTCATTCTCAAGATCCAAGATTGGCACTGGTTTGTTTGCCAAAGTCAAGACCTTTGTCCATCGCAGATGTGTTTGAATCATGAAGGCTTTGTTCCATATCACATGTCTTGTCCAAGTTGTGATTTGTTGGCCAAAGTCAAGATCACTTCTTGTCCATCGACATCGATTACGAAGCTTTCCAAGGTCAATGGGTCCCGCTTAACTGGAATCATTAAGTTTGTTGTGCCAAAGCCAAGGCTTAGTTGATTCAGAGGAAAAAGGTTAGGGAATAAATTGGATATTGGCATATATTAGATATATGTTTCGGACTTGGATGTCCACCTAATGGATCTAGGAATTGGATGAGATCCAATTGATCTTAGAGATCTACCTAGTTAAATATCATACAGTTTGTTGGCCAAAGTCAAGGTTGTGTGTTATTTAACGGGATCATAGCCCACTAGGAAACAAGGTTTCCCGAGTACTCAACAGAGGGTTAGAGGCTCGCCGAAAAATAGTGGGAGGCAAGTATTAAATTTGCAATTTCGTTTAGATACTTGCCAATACGCGCTCATTTCATTTTTCGTCATTAATTAATAAATATATTAGTTGGACTAATATTTAATTGTTATTTTAATTAAACAGTTGGACTGTATTCAAACTATTTCAATTTATAGTTGATTATATAATTGGATTATAGTAATCAATATATTTGAATTAACCAATCAAATTATAGTTGATTATATAGTTAGACTATAGTAATCATTATATTCAATAGTACCCGAAATCGTTGATTGGATAGTTGGACTATAGCAATCAAGATAACTGAAAGATTAGTGTTTAAAACATAATCCTGGGAGAAAATGTATTTAAACGGCTTTAATTTTCAAATTGGGAATAGAACCTCAGGATAGTCCTGGGAATTGAGAAATTATTCTATTTGATAGCACAACCTCTTGGGCCTAAGCCCAGAGTTGAGCAAATAGTAGAACATGATCTTTGGAAGATTCATGTAATGATGACTTTAGTGCTCAATCCATTATGAATACCGCAATGATTCTTTAATTACGTCGTCAGAATT
This sequence comes from Zanthoxylum bungeanum, assembly GCA_019454045.1. Lineage (NCBI taxonomy): Eukaryota > Viridiplantae > Streptophyta > Magnoliopsida > Sapindales > Rutaceae > Zanthoxylum > Zanthoxylum bungeanum. Next base: position 63,160 of record SKCR01000012.1, read on the forward strand.
AAGGATTAGATCATTGTACCATGATGATAAAATTAAAGATCTTCATAGATCTATTCTTAGATCTTAGAAGTACAAATTGCAAAAGAAGCTCTTTCGTTCTTGTATGTCAGAGGGTACATATGTCGAGCACTAGGTGTCGCAGATGATTGCTGACATCGATCAGCTAGGTTAGCTGGGCATTACCTACGTGGCTGAGACTACCAAAGATTTGATCTTATAGTCTCTACCCGAAAGCTGGGGCGGGTTCATTATGAACCAAGAGTAAACTCTTGGAGAGTAGATGGCTATGCTCTAAGAGGCAGAGCCAGAGCTTCTAAATGGGCAAAGGCAAAATCATCACAATCTTCTGGGAAGACAAATGACATATCCCAAGATGTCTGCCTAAACTGTGGCAAACGGGGTCACTGGAAGCGTGACTTCCGTATGGACAAGGTGGACTTGAAGGAAGAGAATGCGGGGCAAGGCTCCGACTTCAAGTATGTTTGTCATAAATATGTTTACAATTAGTTTCAAAATTGGATTTTTGATACTAAGTGTGGTACATAAGATATGTACTGATGTGCGGAATCTGCTGATTAGCAGGATATTGACTTCAGTTGAGATTGATCTGCAAATCGGAAATGGGACGAGAGTCGCTGTTTTAACCGTAGAAACCTAAGTTTAGGAACTACCTTTCGGGTATGTACTTAAATTAGGAAACTGTTATAATGTACCTAGTTCGACTAGAAACATTATCTCTATATCAGAGTATAACTCGTTGCGGGTATACCTTTATATTCTAGAACACTAAAATGTTTCTTTTTATAAAGATGATATTGAGATAAACACATTAGATGTGAATAACAGTATTTATATTTAGAATATAAATGAATCTCAAACGTATGATATGACAAACAAATAGCTCAAACTGATTTGATCAGATGAGACTTATTTGTGGCATTGTTGTCTGGGACACATTAAATAAGACTCGTATATCCACACTTTTGAAGAGTGGGTACTAGGACAAATTTGATTCTATTCAAATAATGTCTACGAATCTAGTTTATTAGGCAAAGTGCCTAAAACACATTTTACTTGGTAAAAGTGCAAGTGCCACCGATCTGTTAGCCCTCGTTCATAGTGACGTAAGTGGGCCCATGTCTAGCTAGGCTAGAGGTGGATATGAATACTTCGTAACCTTTATGGATGTGGCATCGCATTATGGTTATGTGTTTCTTTTGAAACACGAATCAGAAACTTTTGATAAACTCAAAGAGTTTCGGCATGAAGTAGACAAACAGATCGGCTAAAGTATTAAACCGTCACGGTTAGACCGTGGTGGAAAATACTTAAGCAATAAGTTTCTCAAATATTAGAAAGAGTATAGTATTCTTTCACAGTGGACTCCTCCCGGAACACCTCAAATGAGCGGTGTATCCGAACGGAGAAACCGAATTTTGTTGGACATGATAAGGTTAATCATGAGTCGCTCTGAACTACCATTTTCCTTCAAGGGATACCCATTTAACAGTGCAAAACTTATTTTGAATAAGGTTCCATGAAAAATCTATTAGACAGATTTCATATTAGATATGAACAAGAAAGAAACCGGGTTTTCTCATTCCTGAAGATTTGGGAATGCTAGGCATATGTTTGGATGATACCAAACTAAAACCCAAATTGGATGAATGCCTAATTTGTAGGTTATCTTAGGGAAACCAAAGTATAATACTTATACAACTCACAAGAGAACAATTTAATTGTTGCTCGCCATGCGGTTTTCCTAAGAGGAATATCTATATGCAGTGGTAAGTGGGAGGAAAGTAAAACTCGATGAAAATCGGAGTAATACTGTTCCAGGCACTGATTCCTTAATGGAACACAAGCAGTTCATCAGGGATGAAACTGTACCACAATCTTCAAATACACAAGAACTGCGTAAGTCGGAGAGAGTCAGAAAACAACCTGGGAGGTATGGGTTTCTGATCTCACCTCATGAAGATGTCAATCTTATTGAGGAATACGAACCGACTACGTATGAGGAAGTGATACAAGGTATCGACTCCCTATTATGGCAAAGTGCCATGATATCCGAAATGGATTCCATGTATACCAACCAAGTTTAGACACTGGTTGTAGTACCGGAAGGCATTGTGCCTATTGGTACTATATGAGTCTTCAAGGAAGACAAACATGGATGGCAACATACTAACGTACAAAGCTAGGCTTGTAGCGAAAATGTATCGTTATCAACATTGTGTCGATTACGACGAAACCTTTTATCAGTTGCCATGATTAAATCCATTTGGATAATGATTGCTAATGCTGCATGTTTCATTTATGAAATATGCCAGCTAAACATCAAAATCGCTTTCCTTAAACGGAAACCTTTTGGAGGATGTTTATAACATCCTGACGGTTTTGTCGTACCTAAACAAGCAAACAAGGTTTGCAAGTTAATCGATCCATTTATGGATTGAAGCAAGCATTACGTTCTTGGAATTATCGTTTTGATGTAATCATAATGGTATATGATTTAATTCAAAACGGAAATGATTCTTGTGTATATAAGGAGGTTAGTGGGAGCGCACTGACAATGATTGTCCTAAATAATGATGATATATCATTTCTTGGAAATGATATTCCCATAATACAATCGGTGAAATCTTGGCTTTCATGAAAATTATCCATAGAATTCTTGGGAGAGACAACCTTTATTCTAGGAATAAAGATCTACTTGGACAGATCTAAAAGTTGTTGGCACTCTCCGAGAACTCGTACATTGAAATAAATGTATGCGACCTGATGTCTCATATGATTTGAGCATATGGAGTAACAATCAGGCCAATCCAAGTGATAGTCACTGGATTGATGTTAAGAACATCATTAAGTATCTTAGATGAACTAAGGATGCTTTCTTAAACTATGGAGAAGGAGAACTTGAAGTGACTGGGTTCACTGCTGCAAGGTTTCTAACCGACAATAACGACTGTAAGTCGTAATAAGGGTACTATATAGTTTGAATAACGGAACAGTGAGCTGGAAATCTTCCAAGCAAGATACTGTTGCCGAATAAACAACAAAAGCGGAATATTGATGCAGCTGAGGCAGCAATAGAAGCACTTTGAATCTTAATAATCCTAATTGGATTATGAGTAGTTCTGTTAGCGTCTGAGCTAGGCTACAGCACAGGCTAAAGAATTAATGGTCTCATAAACGATCCAAGTATATACTTCAACTATTCATTTGATTCGTTCGGATCATACATTGTGGCGATATGATGATCGAATAAATCGCATCAGATGATTACATTGCAAATCCGCTGACGAAAGCATTTTACTCAGCAGAATTTTGAGCCAACCGTACATAGTTCAAATGTAGGACACTTGAGTGATTGGCTATAGGCCAAGTGGGAGATTGTTAGATAATTATGACCCATAGCATCACTATTTGTACAGAACATGGTGTTGTTGTACAAATTAACTATGTGACAAAGGAAATTTCTCTTTTATCATTTGTAATTAGATTACCGTGATATATAAATGATAAAAGTCCATATGATTAGTACCAGATTAATAAGATATGAGACAATATTAATCAACTAAGGTTTATTCATTAAAACATCCATAGTCGGAGTATTATCGAGATTGGACATCGATAATGCGGAATAGACTAGTATTGCACTTGTGCGTGTTATGGGAGCATAACAGCATAGTTCTCATATATTTGGGTATTGGATACTAATGCAAGTGTAATAGGAGGTTGTATTTACCGATGGTACGGAAACAGCTCCGCTCTGGATAGACCCCTCAGAATTCCATTGGTAGTATGACTATGTGTCTATGGAAGTCCGAATCAGGGTAGGTGTATTTGGTCTTAACCTGAGACTTGCACCGCTAATACTTGCGACAATCAATATACTTTGGTTTTGGTCGTCCAGGGCTTTAACAGGTTATGTGTACGCCTCTTCTGGGTATATTGAGAATCGTAGTGTATTGGGTGTGATGTCAAGATGGAAGTATCACTCCAGTCATATGGAGATGATGATCACGCAGGATACGGAACTAGTACTCTTTTATGTTGCAGTTATCGGGATAATATGACTAGGTCATGTTTATCCGATTATAGATACTAGTTACCAGAGATCTGATATTTGCTTCGTACCGGGCAAACACAATTCCAGCCATAGGCCTTGCATGTGACATATGATACTGGATCGCAATACGCAATACTATGTATACTACACCTGATATAGATTACATATTCCTTTAAGAATATTTCTGAAGAATTGGGTAGGCACAGTGCTTTGCTAGAAGCCAACCATGTCTTGTAAATCGGTAAAAATGTAGTACTAGGTACACACGTGTTCGGATAGTCCGACGATCAGATTTACTGCCAACATATCTGTGGATCTCATGGGTCGCTTCCCGAAGATTCACCGATGACGTATGACTCGAATATAATTAATCTGTGATTAATTAGTAGAGAGAGAAAATTAATTCGGGATTAATTACGGAGATATTTTATCTGGGATAAAATACTATTTAAAGAGAGAGAACTATTAATTTGGAATTAATCGATAAAATAATATATTCGATATATTATACGAAATTAGATTTCGACGCGGAATTAAAATTGGATTTTAATTCGGGCAAACGAGTTAATTTAGAATTAATTCGCTAGCGATGTGAATAGTAATTTTTCTAGGCATAATTATTTAATTAAATTTGATTTAATTACGTCACAACGGAAAGTTCGTTAATTCGGAATTAGTGAACCCGAGCCCGGGAGTGTTTGCGGGCCCACTCGCATTTTGAATTTAAGTGCGGCCCACAAGTCACATCACGCATCACATCACCTGTCACTTTAATGATGGATGTCAAGTCACCTTTTGGTTATTGACAACCAGTCACTATTCATGATGTTGGTGATTGTGGGCAATAAATGCCATTTTGCCTCCAAAATTGATTTTTCTTTTTGGAAAAGCTTTATCAATTTTTTGTAACAGTTTTTGGCATTAGGATTTTGGTATTAGTTTTAGAAACCAAAAATACACATCTCTCTCTCATTTTCTTCTTATAGCCGAATGGCCTTCACCATTTTCTCTCTTGTTTTGCCGTGAGCCAAGGGCTCAATGGTTTATGATTTTGTTGCAAAATCTCAAGAGCTAGCACTCAAAGGGGTCTCACAAAGGTGATAGGGAAACCCATTCATGAGCATGGAATCACATTTACAAAGCTTGGAGCTTGTAGCACAAAATGGAGAGCTTGGCCGAATCTTGGAGGAGCACAAAAGGGGCTTGGCCGAATACATCAAAGGGAAATTTTTGAACTCTCCGCCAACATCCAACTGATCAAAGTGAGTATTTCCGCAACTTTACTTTGTTGTATTCACACATTTCATTCGCTTAATTGATCTTGGTTTGACCGAGAAAACTCAACACCTTGAACTCAAGAGCATACGTGTTCTACGTCCCAAATGAACAAAGAACATTTGTCTCACAAAATGCTAAATTTCTAGAGAATGAATTCCTTCTCAAGAAATATAGTGGGAGTAGACTTGACCTCGAAGAGGTTCAAGAAGAACAAACTAACATAGAACTAAACCCCAGGCCCTTCAAAAGGGCAGCGATGGAACAACCACAAGGTTATGAACTCAGAAGGTCTGGTAGGGAAAGACATGAGCCTGAAAGATATGGTTTCTATATTGATGAGGAACATGATCAGGTCATTGATAATGACGATCCCACCAGTTATGATGAAGCAATGCATGACATTGATTCAATCAAGTGACTTGAGGCCATGAAATCTGTAATAGACTCTATGTATCATAATCAAGTCTGGGACTTGGTAGATGCATCTGAAGGGATAAAACCCATAAGCTGTAAGTGGATTTACAAGCGTAAAACTGATGCAGAAGGCAACATCCAAACCTATAAGGCTAGATTGGTGGCGAAAGGTTATAGACAAATCCAATGAATTGACTATGCTGAAACCTTCTCGCCTGTTGCAATAATAAAGTCCATTCGAATTTTACTGGCACTAGCTGCACACTTTGATTATGAGATTTGGTAGATGGATGTCAAAACAGCTTTCCTTAATGGAAACCTCGTAGAGGAAGTTTATATGACACAACCTGAGGGGTTTGCATCAAATGATGATCATAATAAAGTATGCAAGCTTAAACGATCCATTTATGGACTCAAGCAAGCCTCCAGAAGTTGGAATATACGATTTGATGAGACAATCAAAGAATTTGAGTTCATCAAAATGTAGACGAGCCTTGTGTTTACAGGAAAAGTAGTGGGAGTGCTGTTGTATTTCTTGTATTATATGTCGATGACATATTAATCATCGGGAATGATATTCCCATGATGCAAGCCACCAAGCAATGGTTATCTCAGGATTTCTCCATGAAAGATTTGGGAGAAGCACCTACATCATCGGCATTAAGATCTACCGTAATAGATGTAAGAGGTTGTTAGGAATTTCTCAATCTACGTACATAGATAAAGTTTTGAAAAGATTCAAAATGAAAGATTCCAAAAGAGGTAATTTACCTACTTATCATGGAATCAAATTATCTAAGGAGCAATGTCCATATACTCATTCAGATAGAGAGCGTATGAGTAAGATCCCTTATGCTTCAGTAATATGATCGATCATGTACACCACGCTATGTACAAGACCTGATGTCTCTTATGCTTTTAGCATAACAAGCAGGTATCATGCAAATCCTGGTGAGCAACACTGGGCAGCTGTCAAAATAATCCTCAAGTATCTGAAAATAACTAAGGATGTGTTTTTGACATACGGAGATTGTTCTGAGATAAAAGTCATTGGTTACTGTGATGTGAGCTTTCAGACCGATAGAGATGTCAGCAGATCGCAAATAGGATATCTGTTTACTTTGAATTGCGGTGCTATCAGTTGGAAAAGCTCAAAGCAGTCAACTACATCGGACTCCACCACTAAAGTCGAGTATATTGCAGCATCTGAGGCTGTTAAAGAAGCAGTATGGATAAAGAAGTTCATCACGAAGCTGGAAGTGCTTCCCGCGATAAAGAATGGCGTCACGATGTACTGTGACAACACGGGCGCCATTGCTCAATCAAAGGAACCAAGGTTCCACCAGAAATCCAAGCATGTACTCAGGCGATTTCATCTCATCTGGGAGATTGTTGAGAGAAAAGAGGTTATTATAGAGAAAATACCCACAGAAGATAATCTTGCAGATTCTCTGACTAAAGGGCTTACTAAAAAAAGCATGATAGGCACACCCAAGAGTATGGTGTCCAGATTCATACTAGTTGGCTATAGTGCAAGTGAAGATTGGTAGGGATAGGCTCTATACCATACTTGTGGATGGGTTATATGTACATGTATTTGCAATATTTTCATTAATTAATAAAATGGAAATCCTTATTATATGTGTCTTACATAAATTATATGAATCATCAAACACTGTAATAAAGCCATTAGAGTAATAAGATGATGGCTTCCACGCCTTATGAGAATCATTACTCTCAAACGTTCATAGTCATAGTTTTGTGAATAATCTGGGCGTTCACAAAGCGGAGAGACTAGCATAATGATATGATCCGCCCTTAAGTAGGGTAGCCGATCTCATAGGCTACTAGCGGAGATCTGTCCGCTTGGTGTATCACATGGATGCATGATTTACTCGTGTTCATCGAACTGACCGTCGAAAGTTTTCACATGGAGTGTTTATCCCATGTGTCTGTGAGAACTTTCATGTATCGATTGTATGACTAGTCCTTAGACTTGAGGTCTTTACAATCTTATGTGTGGATCAAATGACTTTGACATTCTCCTTCCACGGTTCAAAAGATCCGGTCATAAGGGTATGATTGGGTCATTTTTTGAAACACATGAAGTTTGTAAAGATACAACAGAGAATCACCACTCTCTCGGATAATATTTTCTTAAAAGAGTAGTATTCCAGTTCGCAGGTTGATATGTGTGATCAGTGCTTGAGACTGTGGCCGCAGCGGAAGAATCATGTGAAATTCTTGGGTTAGCACGATTCATGACACTATCAACATCATACCTTTGACTATATGGGTAGACATTTTCCATACCCTAGGTCAAACGGTGGGGATACAGTGAGATGATGGACCGTATCATATGTAAATCGCATACAGAATGGGTATATATCTTTCCTTCTCATTTGGGGGCCTTGACATGTTGCTGGATGTCGACCTTGGTCATTGAAATCCAACGACCATCTGATCGGAGGATAATTTATGTTCGATTAAATTATCACGATTCATTTCATGTCCAACTTGATGGGAACCCAAAAGGTTTTACACAACAAAGTCGAAATCAATGGTTAACAGTGCACAATACAAATTTAACAGCATATATGATTGCTGTATGAATTGTTCATAAATGGTTCAATATGTTTAATTATTGAACAGATCATTTATGAGGTTCCAAAGTGGCTTAGGGATTGGTGAATGACGATAGGGCCATTTTGGGAATTGGAAAAATGAATAAGAAATATAAAAAAAAATGTGAATAGTAAATTTATTTTATTTGTTTTGAATTCCAATTCGGCCCAAACTCTAATTAGGGTTTTATAATCTCATTAAACCACTTTGTTAAGATCCAATGGCTAAGATTTAATTAGTATTTATCCCACATCGGATTCTTAATTAATTTTGTTGTCTTTGGAGCATCTATATAAACCCAAAGAATTCTTTACAAATTTTTACACCAAAACCTTTCATATCTTGGGTTTATATAAGTGAGCAACTCTAAAGTTTAAGTGTAAGCCACTGGTTTTGAGGATCCTTAAGTCTAATTGACTAGAGGAATCTCAAGTTAAAAGTTTTGAGGTATTTGCCTAGGCTAGCACCAATGGCAAAATACCAGTGCACTCAAGGCGTAGTCTTGCCGTTGAGTTTTGGCTTTGGTGTGTGCACCTTTGGAGCCCACACACTTGGGTGGCTCTTTGGAACGTGGAATAGCTTGCTGAGTTCGAGAAAAGCTTGTAGATTGGAGGGAGGACTGGAAGAGTCTTCGGTTCAAGTAAGTCTTTTTCTTTCTTTATTTTAATTAGAGTTCTTATGATAGTTAGCATGTTTAGGTTTATGTTCTTTGCATGTTTTATGAGTTTTTATGCTTAGAATATTTAGTAACATGCCTAGGCTTGTAAAAATAATCAAAACAAATGGGTCTTGGGCAAAGGGATAGTTGCATCATAATTTTTAATTTTCCGCTGCGCACTCGCAGCCGCTTCCCAACATATGTGTATCTTATGAAACACAAGTCGGAAACTTTTGATAAATTCAAAAAGTTTCGACACGAAGTAGAAAAACAGACCGGCAAAAGTATTAAAACAATAAGGTTGGACCGTGGTGAAGAATACTTAAGCAATGAGTTTCTTGATTACTTGAAAGAGTATGGTATTCTTTTACAGTGGACTCCTCTCGAAACACCTCATTTGAGTGGTGTTTCCGAATGAAGAAACCAAACTTTGTTGGACATGGTAAGGTAAATAATGAGTCGCACTGAGCTACTAATTTCCTTCATGGGATACGCATTGAACAATGCAATACTTATTTTGAATAAGGTTCCAACAAAGTCTGTTGGATAGACTCCATATGAAATATGGAAAGGAAAGAAATCGAGTTTCTCATTCTTGAAGATTTGGGTATGCTGGGCATATGTTAAACGTTTGGATGGTACCAAACTAGAACCCAAATCGAATAAGTGCCTATTTGTAAATTGGTTATCCTAGGGAAACCAAATGATGTTATTTCCACAACCCATAAGAGAACAAAATATTTGTTGCTCTCCATGCGGTTTTCCTTAGAGGAATTCCTAAATGTAGTGGTACGTGGGAGGAAAGTAAAACTCGATGAAAAACGGAGTGATACTGTTCCTAGCACCGATCCCCTCATGGAACATTAACAGTTCATCAGGGATGAGAATGTTCCATAATCTTCTAATACACAAGAACAGTGTAGGTCAGAGAGAGTCAGAAAACAAATTAAGAGGTATGGTGTGGGACACAGAAACTGGGCGACGCATGCTGTTCCGGGCTCGCGACCCGGTTGGGAGTACGGAGTAGCCCGCGGGGGACTAAACCGGAGAATAATGGAGTCGCCACCCGGTGTGAACCGGGAAAAATGATTTAAGGCCGCACTCACCCCTTGCAACGGAAGACCTCAAACCGTTGGGTTCGGAATGGTCCCTTACTTATGCCACTTGTAATGAAATGATTTGTGCAATAATTTAATCGAATCTACGCAACATATTTCCAAGAGTATTCTACTTTTAAGTTCACATGCATGAAAGCAATTATCATAAGGGCAAACATGCAATAGCACACGACAATCTCATGAACATACTTCGATCATATAATGCGGAAGACAAATAACAACCTAAACATAATGCAAATTCCAAACACAAAATAATTGACTATTCATGCTTGAAAAGGAACAACTAAATATGCTAAATCATGTTTAAGAACCAAGTAACATACTAACGGCCTAATCATGCTTGAATACCATCTCATTAACACATCAAATAGATAAATGCAGGAATACAAATAGTATGATTGATTGCATGATACAAGAGAAATCCCCTAGGAAACAATTATGCATGACATGTGATGAAAAGGACTTAGTTCAGTGTACTCGTGTTCGTGTATCGTTCGAGAACGCGTTCGAACGGTAAACAGAAGGTTCTTGTTCGTATAGCGTTTGATAACGCGTTCGAACGGGACAAGACCTGATGAAACAAAATGCATGCGCGTTCGAGTAGCGTTCGTAAATGCGTTCGAATGATAAACAGAAGGTTCGCATTCGTATAGCGTTTGAGAACGCGTTCGAGCGGGACCAGACCCGATGCATGATAAAACAAAGGAAATATGTGCGCATTCGAGTAGCGTTAGTAAATGCGTTCGAATGGTAAACAGAAGGTTCGCGTTCATATAGCGTTTGAGAACACGTTAGAACGGGGCTGGACCTGATGAAACAAAACACATTCGCGTTCGAGTAGCGTTCGTAAACACGTTCGAACAGTAAACAGAAGGTTTGCGTTCGTATAGCGTTTGAGAACGAGTTTGAACAGGACCAGACCTGATGCATGATAGACGACACAACACATACATAGATAAAAAAATCCATGAAAGTTTCAAACTTCTCTACCGATCAATGTAAGTCCTCCGCAACTTATTTTTGATTTTATTCACACACAAATCACGCTTAGAGATCCCGTGACATGTCTAAGACACTAACACTATCTCGCTATGGATTATGGATGTGTAATGTCATATATGATCCACATATAAGATACCATGGAGACCTCGAGTCTAAGGATTATTCATACTATTGTAAACAAAGAGAAATCTCATAGACATGTGGATAACACTGCATATAAGTTCTTAAACGGATCAGTTCGATATACTTGTTCTCCAACAAGCATCCATATGTTAGACTAAATGAACACCTAACTAACTTCCTTCGACAAGGAAGTAGATAACATATACTGATTTAAATTAGATTTATCAATATCTCGGTGTTGATAATTTTACGATCTGGAACATTTAAAAATGACTGGATCTCATAAATTAAACTTAATTTAATTCATTTAATTATAATTTTAAGGATTCTATTTTACAAATAGTCAAAATTATTTACAGAAAATAATTATAAATAAATTGATAATTTTTATTAAACTAATAAATTAATATAAAATTATATATTTATTTCTATTGGATCTCGGGTATATAACCAAAAAGCAAAAAATATAGTGTTGTCAGAAATTTTAAAGCAGCCGATCAAGGCATCATCAACCATTCAAGATTCTTCATAACATTAGTCTCTCCATTTATTATCACAATTTCACTAAAATTAAACAAAAATCATGACAGACCAATCAACAGTAATATCGCTATGGGCGTCGGTGACCAGCTGGCTCACGCTCACCCCCACCACTCTCTTCCTCTTCCTCAACCTCGTCATCGGAACCATTGCAGTCACCTCTCGTTTTACTTCTAACAAAAAGCCACCACAACAACACCAACTCGGTTCTCACGACTCACCCGACCAACACGAACACCAACACCAACTAGCCCGAGCTCCCTCTCTCATAGACCGTGTTAAGTCCATCAACTTTTCCCTTTACAAATTCCCCAGCCAAGAACACGAACAGTTACTAGAACAAGAACCGAACTATTTTCATCAACCCCTTGAACCCACACATCCAGTCGAACCGGAACAGCATCCCCAGTTCGTCCGAGATCCCTCTCTCTTAGACCGAGTTAAGTCTATCAACTTTTTGGTCTTCAAGTTCCCTAACCCCACCCAAGAAGATGAACCAAACTGGTTTCACAACCAGACATATGACTCAAATTCGGTCGAACCGGAACAGCCTCTATTCTCCCGAGCTCCATCACTCTTAGAACGGGTCAAGTCTATTAGACTCCCTTCTGTTTACAGATCCGAAGAAACGGAAACAGGAGTCACCGGCATCGAGAAGACGGAGACGAAACCGGTTCATAAGACAAAGAGGAGCACATCGGAGACGAAGAAATCCAAGGCGAAAGCGAAAGAGACTATGATGAAGTCGGTGAGCGACAAGTCGATGACGGTGGAGGCAACGGAAGAGGAAACGGAGATGGTAGAGCGAAGGAGGCCCCAAACGGCGAGGTTGGATAGAACCGTGAACGTCGGTGACGGAGATCACGGTGTCGATGCCAAAGCTGACGACTTTATCAATAAGTTCAAACGACAGCTCAGGTTGCAGAGGTTGGATTCCCTCTTGCGCTACAATGAAATGCTTCAGGGAAAGTAGATAACCGAAAAAAAAAATTTAAATAACGTTTGGGTTTGCTTTTTGTTAAGAAGTTTCATGTACAGACGTGCTTTGTTTCCACTGTTCAGTTTACGTGTTTTTGCTTAGGCATTGTGGGAAGGTCTTTTTGGTCATTTGATGCGTTCGTGGTTCCCGTCATGACCGGGGAGATCCACCTAATGCGCAAAGGAAGAAGAGAGCCGGAGGAGTGTTTTCAGGATTGTATGACGGAACTAGCCCAACTATATCTACCTAAAACGATCGTAATTGATGGGCCTTTTTTGTCATTTCAACTATATTTTCTGTTTTTCAGTTTATTACTTTGTTATAGTTAAATTAGTACATTAATTAATAATAAGTGCAGCCTAGAAGTAGAAGCGTTTTTAAGGTTAATGAACGGTGAAATGAATTGAAATTCATGAAATATGAGTTTCAATTGATTGCCATGTGTAATTTTACTACAGGGAGTAACCTGGGATTAACGGCTAAAAAGTGCTTAAATGCATATCTTCTGCAAAGTATAATTAAATATTCGTTAAATAAACAATAACAAAGAAACAAAGAAATTAATAAATTTTGGTTGTACAATAGAAGTCATTGAGTCCTGAGTCAGGTTACGTAAGGTCAGGTAATTGGTAGGAAAAGCGGAAAGCTTCAGAATTCACATGGCACAGTTTCTTGGCATTACTCGTGCAGTGTGTGAATACTGGAATGGAAAACTTCGTCCAGTAATTAGCCACATGTGGTTTACTATTACACAATTTGCACATGAATCGTTTTTTGTTTGAAAAAATATATCCAAGTCCATCCCAAATGTCGGTGTCATGGTGGTTCTCTACGGCCCACAGACAGAAGAGGATCCGAACCTATTAGTATATTTATTAGGATCGTTCTGGGATCCCTATGGTTGGATCAGAATCATATACAATGGAAGTGAGTCTAACTTGTGATAATTGAGCATGAATGTATTTTTAAATATTTAATGTAATATTATATTTTATTACGAGTGTAGAAAAAACGGGGACGAATCGGAGTTCGGAAAAACCAAAACGGGAGAAAATCGGAGAAAACTCGCATCTCTCAGGCCAAGCGCGAGCATGCACATATGCTGCTAGCAGCAACCTCTGTTATATATACATTTTTTTTTAAATCCTTGAACACTTTCAAAAACACCCACAAAAATTTTTAACATCAACACATGTTATACAACAAACATATATATAAATATTCTAAATACATATATGCATTAGTTTGAATCAAAACACAAACCAAATAAGAATCTTATAATGAAGTGACTCATGAACAATTCTAGGTCACTCAAAGGTGGTTAAGTGATTATAGAATGATAGTCATATCTCCAAACTTTCATCTAAAGTTCAAAACTCTTATTTTATTTTTCATGTCCAACATGAACATTTTGACCCAATTATAAGTATATTGTGTTTACGATTCCAAAGCATCCATAAATAACTCATTAGCCTAATTTCAACTGTAACGACCGATAATCTCTACTACTGTTACGTGGTAGTACTGTGGTATTACGGGACGAATATGACATAATATAAATTATGTTGGGACACAAATACACCCATGGAATGACTTTGGGGATAATTGGTTAATTCCCCGAAATTTCGATACGAAACTATATAAAGTACTACTCCGGACAACACATAGTATTTGGGCCATAAATTTCTCATACGAACTCTGATTTTTATGAAATTTATATCGCCGGAAATCTGAGATCGAGACCTACAACTTCCGCGTTGAATATTTTTCTAAATTCAGATCAGAAACTGGTCAAAAATACCGATCACAATTCGGATGAACAGTAATTTCGGTCTCAACTAGAATAATCTCAAACATTCTCCACATTTCCACATTTTTCTCCACTTTTCCAAATATCAAATAACCCATACTATATAAAGAGAATACTATTCACTAAATCTCAAAATTAGAAAAAGAAAAGAAAATAAAGAAGAAACGTGGAAGAGGAAGAGAATAAGAAGAAATGAAGAAAAGAAGAAGAAGAAGAAGAAGAAGAAAAGAAGAAGAAGAAGAAGAAGAGAAGAAGAAGAAGAAGAAGAAGAAAAGAAAGAAAAGAAAGAGAAAAAGAAGATGAAGATGAAGCAAGGAAGAACATTGACCTCCTTGAAGGCTTGAAAGTTGAAGAAAATTAAAGGAATAGAGGTAAGAAAACCATGACCCAAATTGGAACACTTTGAGTTTTAATGATTTAATAATTATAGTGTATTGGGAGCTTGAGTATGATGATGTTTGAGTGCTTATTGTGGTAAGAAATTGGTAATTGGGGAAAACCCCCAACTTGTGCAATTTTGGGTGAAAATTAAGTGAAGTTAATAGAATGGATATTAGTTGATATTGATAGTGTGGTGAATGTTTATTGAGGTCTAATGGAATGGTTTATGTAATAAAAATTGATATAGAAGTTTTAAGAATGCATTTGGGAATGATAGGATTGTGAAAGCAAGTGCAGAAATCTGAAAATCAGGTTCGCGTCGCGACGCCAAAGGGGTTCGCGTCGCGACGTGTAATGGTAAAATTAGAGTCGTTTCTGGAACGTTTGCGTCGCGACGCAAGATCAAAATTTTCCCAAATCAGTTTTTAATTCATTCCAATTCCACCCCAGTGGCTAGAGGCCACCCTAAGAGTCTCATATCAACCCGTATGTATATATTATATCATGATATAAGTACGATACGCCTCAAAATGATAGCCATTACTTGAATAAGCAAACTTAGCTTGATTCCGATCTATATATTCTTAGTCCATTTTCTAATCGAAACTATCGATGATAGATCATCACATGAACCACAAGTTTCTCCAGCGAAGTGAAGAAAGGTTAGCGGAACTCCAAAACTGTGAGTGGACACTTCTCTTTTCAAGTTGATTCCTTTTATTTATTCATTCTTTATGAATTGAGACTTACTATTTCAAGCACATAGGGCGTTAGTCTATTTGATTTCAGATTTATGTTGAACGTAATGTTTATGCAGTTTTGAAATCTATAACATGACTTTTTATGTTTTTCGAGGCATAGAGGAAAAACCCACCTCAGTATGTAACTTGTTACAAACATGGAATTGAAGGATGACATGTGCACATGTAGAGGACTAGGGGGATGACAATACGCCACCAGATCATAGTTCAGGACTAGGGATGACCGATTCCCATAGATCCTAGTTTCAGAGCATGGAGGGTAGCATAGATCCGCACCCCCAATTCTAGTTCAGTGGCTTGGAGGACGGCGATACGTAACACCCCATGACCACTAGTTTCAGGGACATGAGTGGCATGCTGTGGGGGACGACGATACGTAACGCCCCAAAATCATGGATTTGCAGTCTTGGCTCTAGTTAGGCGTGTGGGGGGACGACGATACGAAACGCCCCCATACGTCAGGTTTTCAGAGACAGATACAATTTTTAGCAATAGATTTCAGATGTAGTTTTCAGAGAAAGTTTTTAGATAAGAAAATTTTCAGAAAACATCAGTTTTATAAGAAAATTTTCATTAAAGATAAGTTTTACAAAAAGATTTCAGATGAGACTTGTAGACATTGCATTTTTACATGAGCCCAATGATGAGCCTCGTATGGAGGCACTACTTGAAAAGTTGCAGAAGTTGCCAAAAACGAATGCCAGAAGGAAGGAAAACCTCCAAAATTAGCACCTTATTGGATTTGGACTCACTAGCCAGCCTCAGACTTGCTCAGTCAGTTTCTGCTTCAAACCTTAGCCTCGGACCCACCTTGCAGCCCATGCAATCGGTCCATTATGCCTTTGCATCTTCGGCCCATCAGCCCAAAACCCCATACACGCCCATGCAATCCATGCAAATCCTTTCATCAAATCACTTTCCAATTCACTGAGATTTTGGGATCCCATCCTGACCAATTTAACAAGATTTAAGATCCCCTTATCACCAAATTTATGAGATTGTATTCCCAAAATAATTTGATGAATATATTCCCCAAGTTAACATGATTTGTTTCCCTATTTGGAGATCTCTTCAAATCATTATAAAAGAGACCAAATCTTGACATAAAAACGAGGCTCTGAGATAGCTGGACACTTTTTCTTCTTCTGGTGGACGGCAACCCTAGAGGTTTTTTCTTCTTCTTTGAGACAACACCACCGAAAAAATAACAAACAAAAGCCCTAGAGCATACCGAGAGACAAACAGCAAAAAACCCAAAAAACAACCAGCCAAAACCAACAAAAAACCGAAAACAGAAACCAAAACAACGAGAATCACCAACAAAAACAGCCAAAACACGAAAGTAACCAAACCAGCA
>SKCR01000013.1:0-78999 GCA_019454045.1 Zanthoxylum bungeanum
GGTCACCATGTCCTAATGTGAGATCGTGAGCTATTGAATCTTAGGCTGAAACCTAAAATCCATTTTCTAAGTTCATTTTAAGTTTACCACATCAATCTTATTGGTGATCAGGCAACAAGAAGCATTAAGCTTAAAGTTCAATAAACAAACTAAAGCATTACCCATAAAATAATTAAACCAATTATAAAACTCGTGAATATTGTACTTCATCACTTCCCCAGAATAAAAATAAAATGTTGGGGTTAGGGGATCCCACTTTAATATTTCAAATGTAGAAATCTCACTTTATTATAATATAGAAATTGTCAGTGTTACCCATATAAGTTAAACCAGCCATAAAGGCGGCGTTATTATTTGTCCATAAACCAGCCATATATGCGATAATCATTTGTCACCTAAAGACCGACCATAAAGGCGGTGTCCCATTATGTCAAATAAATAAAACCAACCATTAAGGCGGTATCAACTTTAATCCATTTTATTAAATTATAATTTACATATTATAAATTAAGTGAGATTATTCTACCTTATCATATTAAAGGTTTCACCCTTCCCCAGTGGAGATTAACTACTAAACATAAAAGAAAGTAAACACACACAAACTATTATTACTACTAAAAATAAAAATAAAAATACATTACAAAACTACTAAATAAAACACACAAGATACAATCCTTAATTATTTTTCAAGAAACCAAATAAAGTATGAAATTTACAAATGAAATGATTTGGTATTTATAGGCAAAATTTTGCCTACACCAATTTCTCCACAAATTTCTCCACCAATTGCTTCACCAAACATGGCACCAAACGTGACACAAGATATGGCACCAAATCATGTTTGGTGGAAGTTTGACAATTTTTATTTTTTATTTTATTTTTGGTTTTGAAAATTACTTTAATAATTACACATAAAACACTTCCATATATTTTATCAATTTCGGTCATGCAAACTTCAGAATTCGAAATTATTATGAACGTCAATGTTGTAGATCTTTGAGTCTTCTTTAATTTTAAACTTGAATCACCTCAATCCGATATCGAAGTAGAAAGTTATGGCCAAAATCCGAAAATTACGCAAAGTTGAAATTTCCGAAATTGTACTTCATTAGAACGCCATTTCAAGTTTCCAACCTCTAAAATCCAAATGTCAAGTCCAATTTTTACCCTTATTTGTTCCATATTTCGTCTTGATTGATTCCATTGAGTCTCGATTTCATTTTACTTGCAAAATAAACTAAAACACATCAAAACGTTCATAAAATCCGAGAAACCATACAAAATATTAGGTCAAAAGGCGGGAAATAGTGATATATTTTCCGCTCATCAATAGCCTTATTAATTTTCCACTGATGTGAAACCATAATTGAGACCCCGTCTCATTTTTCGTTTGCACAAAAGCAAATTGTTGTGCATTATCATGCATTTGAAATCCACATCAATCCCCAAGAAATGTCTGAAGATCAATTTATTGAACCCTTCTAGTTGTGGAGTGCTCAAGTTTATCTTTATTACTTCCACAACCCTTTTGATACGAGTAATATTGGTCGCACGCCCTCGAAATAAATTAGAATCTGGTATTCTTAGATCCCATGGGTTGTGACTACTTTTCTCCAAATAAATGAATGTCAATCAGGTTATCGCAAGAGCGCCCGAGCGGACACATAGCTTGTCGTACGTCCTGTTCGTGTGGGCGCTCAGCTTCTCGTCAAGGCATCCATGCGAAAGCTCTACTTCCCGAGTGGGCGTCCATGCGGATGCACAACACATCACACGATCGCCTGAACGGACGCCCTATACATCACACAGAAGCCCTAAGCGTTGTTCGGATGCCCTCGCAGATGCCCACATAAGTTAATGGGCATATGCAGAATCCCACACAAGTTAATAAGCGTCCGTACGGGTGCCCATTATACCAAAATATTGTCATGTATTTTTACAAACATTTGGTGTGCGAATATTATCAATACCATATTAACTCAAACTCTTTATATTTAAATGTCAAATCTAGTAAAAATACTTACAACAAACGCACAATTGGAATATATGTGAAATTTAAACCCTTTGATTGTATTAGATTACTCACCAAGTTAAAAGTAGAAATTTTTGAAAAAAAATAACCAAATTTGTGCGCCCCAACACCATGTCGTCCTCACCGATGTTGTCGCAATCCTCATATGTCACCGAAATATTCGGTTCTTGCCGGAATATTTGAGAGTTTGGGAGACTAGGGTTTTAATGAGTCAAAATGTGAGAGATGAAAGTTATGAGATATTTATAATAAAGGGTAAAATTGATAGTTTATGTTAAATTTGATTATTAAATATATTTGTGAGATTGTTGGTTAATTTTTATATTGTATAAATAAAGTTGGTTATTTTTATAAATTTCCCTTTCAAAAATAAAATAATAAAAAAGGCTATACAATATACATTGATCCTCACTGCAGGCGTCCATGCGAAAGCCCTACTCCTCGCGCTGGAGTTCGTGCACACGCATATTGCATCGCACATGCGCTCTAGCGGACGCCCCATGCATAGCGCGAGCGCCTGCGCAGAAGCCCTAAGCGTTGCACGAACTCCCGCGTGGATGCCCACATACGTTACTGGGTGTCTTCGCATATGCTCGCATAAGTTAATGGGCGTCCGCGTGGGCGGCCATTATACCAAAATATTGTCATGCATTTTTATAAATATTTGGTCTATGAATATTACCAATACCATATTAACTCAAACTCTTTATATTTAAATACCAAATCTCGTAAAAATACTCACAACAAATGCACAATTGGAATATATGTGAAATTTAAAACATTTTGAAATGGATTAGATCACTCACCGAGTTAAAAGTAGAGTTTTTTTTTTTTTTTTTTTACAAAAAGTAACCAACCAAATATGGACGCCCCAACACCACACCGTCCTCACTGCCGTTGATGGATAGGGGTGGCAAAACGAATCAACGAATCAAATTTGTATCGAATCCTAAACGAATAGAATCAAAATGTGATGGATTTGTATTCGATTCGTTTATTAAACGAATTCTAATATCAAGATTCGTATTCGATTCGTTTATTAAATGAATCAAATACGAATATTCGTTTATTAGTTTAGTCAATGATATTATTTAATAAAATAATTTACCACACTTGATTTATATTAATTCTTCATAAATATATACATATGAAATATGTAATTAATATATTTACTAAAAATACCTCACCAAATAATGAAAATATTACTTTTTTTTTAATGATAATTAGCTATAATTTCTCGAATCTTAATTGAAAATTAACAAGAACTAATAAATAAAAATAATAAAATGAATCCTAAACGAATCAATGAGCTTAAATTCGTATTCGATTCGTTTAATAAACGAATCGAATCGAATTGACTCATTTATTAAACGAATCTATTTTTTTTCAAATCCGTATTCGCTTTAAAGCGAATCGAATCGAATCGAACGAATAAACGAATTCTGACCCAAATTGCCACCCCTATTGCTGGAGTCCTCCTATGTCACCGGAATATTCGGTTCTTGCCGGAATATTTGAGAGTTTGGGAGACTAGGGTTTTAGTGAGTCAAAATATGATAGATGAAAGTTATGAGATATTTATAATAAAGGGTAAAATTGATAGTTTATGTTGAATTTGATTATTAAATATATTTTTGAGATTGTTAATTTATTTTTATATTGGATAAATAAAGTTGGTTATTTTTATAAATTTCCCTTTCAAAAATAAAAATAATAAAAAAGGCATTGATCCTCACCTATCATTATTTGTATAGCAATTAATTTCTTTTTTTCCCAATTCATGTGAACTTTAATTAGATTGTCCGGGCCATTAATTTTATTTATTTATTTTTTAATGAATATGAATATTGATTTCCATGGCATGATGGACACGTCTTTGTCAGCCACGTGCCTATTTAATTTACAGATCAAGATTTAGTACTAAATATTAAACCGTCGGATTTATCTAATGTAACTATGTGAGTACTGTGATCTAGTACTCAGAATTGGATATTAATTCTTAATTTACAGACTCAATCTCCAACTATATTTGGGTTAGTTTCTTTTTAAAATCTATTAAGTTGGTCAAATTATCATCAACTCCAATTTCAACTTTTTAAATTTTGTCTTTGCATAAATCAACCGAACATGCAAATTCAAAGCCTTGAGAGACGGTAGATAAAATTGAATTCGGTGTTGAGTTGAGTTTTATATTATTATTATTTTTAAATTATGATTGATAATTAAAGGATAATATTCAACTATGATTAAATTTTAACATTGCATTACTATTAAACACGTGTGATAAAAAATTATAAAAAACTTAGCACAATACTATATTCAAATTCTTTAATTTTACTCCATAACAATTTATATAAATGACCTATATTACTCTCATTCTTTTGACGTTCGGTGGTTCTTATTTATATTTTAGAGCTATTGTGAATTAAAATCACAACACATCATCCATTGAAAAGTGGAAGAAGCTACATAATTCTTGGTTTATTAATGATTCAACTAATAAAATGAGCTGGCTTTGCTTGCCTTCTCTTTATCTAAGAATGATAAGAATATTAAGTGTGTCATAGATTCATTATAAATGAGCAAAAAAGAAAGATTTAGCTGTTGCTGAATCTCAAAAGTTATTAGCATTTTGGGGTCGATGTCGATATCTGTAGCATAGTGTAGACATTATTGTTAAAATATTTGATAATGAAGGCCCTACATTGTAGCATGTGACAAAACATTTATGCAAACTCAAATGGTGTGAAGTGTTAAGTCTCCTAAAAAGAAAAGTATAAAAATAAGATTTTGCACGAAACTTGTTTTGGAACTCTACAATTTTGTGCCTTGTGTATGAGGGAGGGTGTGTGTGTGTGTCTTTTTCTCTATCTTAATTTCTAGGGGCTTCCCTTTTGTTGTAATTGATATATAAAATCCAATTCACACTCACAAAAAGATCATAAGCTCATGCAAAATATATTCATCTTTTGTGAAAGTTAATAAAGTAATGGAGCTTATGATATATATCACAGTGATTTGTATTAGCCTCTCTTTCTTGCAAACTCCTTGTGCTTCTTTGCAAATTCAGCTACAACTATCCCATGAACAAGGTAATAATTAAGGACTTCTAGCTCATGTCTCAGTCTTTGTTATTTCTCTTTCTTTTGTCCATGATATAAGATTTTAAATATGTGGCTCCATTACTTTACAATAAATACCAACTTTTTTCTAGATCTAAGGCCATTAATTTTCACTCTATATGGAGGCTAGTCTACCCTAGCCATGATCTTGGGCTTAATGAGTTTGCATTACGAGCAGGTAATGAAGCTAAGCTTTCTCTAACGACGCTGCCAAGGAAGCTCAGAGTACTCACTGCTGCTGAATTAACAGTAAGTCCCTTCTAAAATATATGGAAGATTTTAATTTGTTAGTTTGACATAATTATTTATCATGAAGCATATCTATCTTGAAACAAATTTTAATTCCGGAATCAATCGTTTGTTTGTTTTTTTTTTTTTTTTTTTTTTTTTTTTTTTTATGAACAGGTTAATGGACATACAGCTCAAGAAAAAATGACACACAATAACCCTAAGGAGGATGTTTCTACGGGTAATCATTGGTCTATTAACTAGTTAATCATATAGGATTACCCAATATTCATATTATTAGTTTAGGAATTGCTTTAAGCCAATGTGAAAACTAGCAAACAAAACTTAACTTCTACTTTTAGAAAGTTCCATAGCCCAAGCAAAAACTAAAAAGTCTTAAACTGAACATATTGTATAGTCTTTTAAGTTATAGTTGACTGCGTTGAATCCCTCTTAAGTATGTAGTCAAATCAACAGAATTTATTTCTTCTAAAGTTGCGGAAGTGTGCTTAATTAACATAATCTTAAAAGAAAAATAATTAAATAATTACTTTATTGTAATAGTAGTTTCTTCCAATCTTCAATCTATTGCCCATTTAGACGACTTCCAAATTTCAAAATGTGATTAAATATTGAAAAGGATTTGGTTAGGTAATTATACAATAAATAGGCTTTACAACAAGGAACAAGGAAGCAAAGAAATGGGAGGAGGAGACACGTCTCAATATTATTTTACAATGGATTATTCTCATGTCAAAAGACGCCTCCCTATTCATAAAAAATCCTTGCCAGCTGCTCCCTCATCCAGTTAATCATAAAATTAATATTTTTGAAATTAGTTTTCATGTGGAGTTCAGTTTTGCGTTGAATTTTTTTATAAATTATAATTAATAGTTAATAGATTTGGTGGTGTAGGATTCGGGATGCGTGCGTTTCTTATAAGAATCTTATTTTTTTTTATTATAATAAATATATGCGTAACAGTAGATCAAGTTCATTATTAGATTCAAATTCAACTTTTTGGATACCTTTTTTGTTATCTCGTCCATAATTAGGGAATTGTGGACCGACGTTGTTCTCTCTCTTTTTAATATCTATTATTATGTATGTGGCCGACATAATTAGCAAAACCCTAATTTTAGTTATAAAAAAAGTAGGAGCTTTTTTCTAATAAATTTTTATTTTTTTTTAAAAAAAAATTAGCTAGTAGTAGTAGTCAAATGGGGCTACAAACTCCAATATTTCTTCACACGTTTTCACAAGGTACCAACAAGTTTTTGTACTTTTTGATAGAAACCATACTTTTTGTAAAAACAAAAAAAAAAAAAAAAAATTACCATTCACTATATATTGACTTTAAATTAAACAACACTAATAGATATTTGTGTATATGGTTTTGGCACAGGGAAATATTATAGAAAGTGACACTTGTAAAATTTTGGGTTATGTGGTTATTAATGTAAATAAATATAAATATAAATAAAATTAATCTTTATTAATTTTATAATCATGTAAATAAATTTTATTTATCAATATAAATAATATTGACTAATAATAAAACATATCTTGATGTGTTTATTATTTTTCCTTGACCTTTTTGTATATTCTCTTTCATTTTTCTCTTGTAATAATGCACCAAACGTTACACCTCTGGTTGACACACTAACACTCATCTATGAAAAAAATTTCCCACTTTTGAGAACAAAGAAAAATTATTTTTCTTTATTGGATGTTGAAGTCTAGAATTAAAGATTTAAAGAAACAGTATTTCCTTAAATAAATTTGGAAGAGAGAGCACACTGTTTTGGCGCAAGTTTCAAATTGCAGGAAAAATAAAAACAATGTGCAACTTCAATTGCACATATATATTAGCATTGACGTGCAACTCAATTGCCTATATATAACAATTATTAAAATGCCACTATATTAATGGTAAGTCATAAAATTTTATGTATTGAAATGATATGTGTCAATTTTCCTGGAAAAAAATAAATATTTTATAATAAATCCAAATACCCTCCAAATTTTTCAACTTTCTCCATTTATTGCTCAAGCAAAATGCTGTCTCACCCCAAGAAATAATCCACACGTCAAGAAAAAAAAAATTCTTGTAAACTTTTCCCTCCATATCATCTCTTTTTTCTTTTACTTTTTCCCTCCAACTTACTATTTCTCCAACACATTTTTATCTCCCACCATTTTATAGTCTTTTTTTTTTAATCATCGTTCTTCTTTTTATGTAATTAGAAAAAAACTTAATTATTATAGTTCAAATGGATGAAGATTTAAGTTCAAATGGGAATCAGCTATCCATTTCAAGGAATTATTTTGATTTAAATGAGCTTCCCAAAGAAAGTATTATTATTTTATTTGAAAAATGGCTATTTTTTTAAATATTTAAATGTGTTGATTTTTACTTTTATTTTTTGATTTCTTGTGACAATATAGCACAAATGGATGAGGATTTTATTGCAAATGAAACTCATCAAAGTGGAGAGAAAGTTCTTGAAGAATATAACTTTGAGCCTTTTGTTGGTCAATGTTTTCTTAGTGAAGAAGAGGCTTTTATTTTCTATACAACTTATGCAAGACAACATGGTTTTTCTATTCGGAAAGGTCGATTTATCACAAAAAATAAAGAAATAGTAAGACGGGATTTATTTTGCCATTGAGCAGGTAAACCACTATTAAAAATTGTGGATCCATATAAGGAGCAAAGAAATAGATAGTCTTTAAAATATGGATGCAAAGCTCATCTAAGGATTGTCTTACGAAAGTTTTTTTCCACAAGAATGACATGTCACTAAATTTATTATAGATCACAATCATGAATTGTTGGCTCATTCGGAAGTGCGGTTTCTTCATAGTAATCGAATCATTAGTAGAAAAGATGAAGAACACATTCAATTGTTGAAAGAAGCTAATCTTTCAATTAGACAAATAATGCGTATTATGGAACTTGAGAAAAAAGTGGAACATGGACATCTTCCATTTTTTCAAAAAGATATTCGCAACCTTTTTGAGAAAATGAGAAGGAAGCATGCAATGAGTGATGCCATGAGCCTCTTACAATATTGCAAAGATGCAAAAAAAGAGAATTCAAAGTTTCAATATGCTTTTAAAATAGACGATGAGAGAAAGTTGGAGTATATTTTTTGGGCACCTTATCCTTGTATTTATTGGTACTAAAAATATGGTGATGTAGTTGTTTTTGACACTACATATAAGGTGAATGCTTATGATATGCCTTTTAGTGTCTTTATGGGTGTCAATAATAATGGAAAGACGATTCTCTTTGGTTGTGCACTTCTTCGCAACGAAACAACTAATACTTTTCGACGGTTAATGAAGGTAAATTTTTAATCTTATAAAGATTCACAATTATTTTTTTATTTGGATAGTATTTGATTTTTTTCATTGTAATAATTTTATGTTTGATTGCCAGACTTTTGTATCATTGATGAAGAAGCCACCCAAGTCTATTTTGACTGATCAAGATCCATGGATCACAGAGGCAATTTCAAAAGAATTGTCTCACTCACAAAACATGCCTTTTGTATATGGCATATTATCGTTAAATTTAGTGGTTGGTTTACATTAATTCTTCGTAGTCAATATTCGAGTTGGTGCATAGATTTTTACAAGTTATATAAGTTGGACTCATGTGAAGAATTTAAGCACTAATGGCAACAAGTTATTACAAAATATGACATGTGTATGAATAAGTATGTGATTGGAATATACCAAA
This sequence comes from Zanthoxylum bungeanum, assembly GCA_019454045.1. Taxonomy (NCBI): domain Eukaryota; kingdom Viridiplantae; phylum Streptophyta; class Magnoliopsida; order Sapindales; family Rutaceae; genus Zanthoxylum; species Zanthoxylum bungeanum. Next base: position 9,131 of record SKCR01000013.1, read on the forward strand.
TTAAGCACTTTCGGGTACCATGTTACCTTCGTGGATTTTTTTTAGAGGAATGACAACAATAGGAAAATCTGAAAGCATAAATGCCTTTATCAAACAATTTGTTAGTTCCCATATAAGCTTAATCCAATTTATTAAACAAGTAATTCATTATTTATTCTAATAATTTATTTTTTTAATGTTTATAATTTGTCAATGTTAATATTTTTTATATTATTTTTTTAAGTCTTGGTGTGTCATTTAAATGCTTATAATTTGTTGTCATTTTTTAATTTTAGATTGACCTTACCATTGAAGATGTTGAACAAATACAATCACATGATACAATGTTGGAAACGTTTAGAAGTTCTTCTTTAAGAAGTCTTTCACCATTAGAAGACCAAGCTCATAGTGTGTTGACACCTTATGCTTTCAAATTATTTCAAGCGGAGTTAGAGAGTGCTACACTATATTCCGTGCTTCAAGAATATGGTAGTGAATTTGTGTTGCAATATTACAAAGATAAAACTAATAAAAAACATAAAGTTTAGAGGGTATTTTGGGTTTATTATAAAATATTTATTTTCTTCTAGGAAAATTGACACATATCATTTCAATACGTGAAATTTTGTGACTTACCATTAATACAGTGGCATTTTAGTAATTGTTAACGAGTGCCCTTAGGGCACTCGTTAGCATTACCATATATATATATTATATATATATATATATATTAGCATATGACTTGTTTTTACATCACAATACAATAAAGATAATCTAATATTTCTCCAAATCAAATTTGGTCTCTAAAACATTCTTTCTAAAATAAATCAGAATACTTAATCAAATTAGGAATCCTAATTAAATAAAGACTTTCTTATTTAATCTTAATTAGGATTCTAATTAATTTGGGTGTTATCCCAATAGATTAAATATTATTTTTGCCCAATAATTAATTAACTATTAATTAATTAATTAAATAATTTATCTTACTTAATTTTAATTAAAAATTAATTATAATTATAATTAAATTAAATTTTATATTTCGAATTATTAATCAAATTAATATTTCTGAAATATCTCGAATATCTTAATCCAATTAGAAAATCTTATTTTGCCAAAATAATCATTTATTAACTTTTAATAAACATTCTCGAATTTGTAAAATACACGAGAACTATATTGTGAGACCTTCTCAGGTTCATTACCGAGCAGTAGTGAAATAATATTAACTCTTTAATATTTTATCTCTATGATATTCCACAGACCATGGGTAATCGCCTAGCAGCAAGCCACGACTCATAGTCGATGAATGAAGTGTGAAAACATATGAACCTTTTAAGATACACTTCAAGCATGTCATCTTATTCCTTCCAATATTTATGTTTCTTATCGAGTCCAGGATCAAAGTTAGGTCAAATCTTTTCTACTCGATATATCTTTAAACTCGATCTTGTGGATTTGATATCTCTAAGATATTGACTACTTTGGCCAAAGACTTATATCTACAACTTTGAGTTTCCTTAAAACACCTCTAGCTTTTATTATCAGAGCTATCGGATCCTATATTGAAACACATGTGACTTCGTACGTTAATAGTTCATGACCATCTAATATTTATTCAAAGAACGTGAATAGTCGAATAAGGATATACCAGTGAACCATGAGTATTATCGCACAAGTCATCATGTGAAATCAGATAAGAGGATATGACCATACTAATGTATTATTACGTACATCAATGACCTTAGATAATAGTATCATGTGATCTTACACTTCTGTGATCGTGTTCGATATTTCATTCTACTAATGAAACATCTATTGTTTATGTCCTTATGATATGAGACTCGTCATCAATTCTATTAACATCAAATGTTAATTTAGACGACACACAATAATATTGGTCGAGTGATATATTATTGTCCCGTATAATAATCACATTTTACAAAAAACTTACTTTGAGACTTATTCATATAAATATCGTTAACTCTCATAATCACAAACTCTTTTGAATTAACGATATTTATTTGACATAACGTCTCAAGATATACACATGAAATATGGATGTAACAATATGCAGAGAATAAATACATCTTATTAATAAATAATAAACTTAAATATAACATTCATAACTGATTTTAGGACATACATTCTAACAACAACATCATTTAGACCATGTGTAAAATTTGGAAAAATTAATGCGGGAGGGACAATTTGCATTTTACACGTATGTTGAGTATAAGCTCATGGAGAAGGGTGACTAGTGAGTATTAGTTAAAAAATTTCTCTCTTTCTTTTTTTAATTTAATTTTTAAAATTAAATAACACTCAAATTATATATAAAAAAAAAATTACTTATTCTTGATTTACAAATCATGAACTTTCAAATAATTGTTGATATATTTCAATTAACAAAAAAAAAAATTGGATAAAAAATGACCCATATATTCTTAAGAAATGAAGATTTCATACCAGTCTTATTCAAAAACTTATATCTACTTTATCTGAATTCTAAATTACAATCTTTAAAAATCTACATGTACTTAATATTCACATCTAGAATTTTCATCAAGAAACATCTATTAAATTTGGACTTCTAAAAGTTTGAAATTAATCTCAAATTTACTATGTCACATATAATATACAGCTTGAAAATATGATTGTACTTTCGAAAATGTGACTGAACTTATTAAAGTGTGCTTGAGCTCAATGAAATATGAACGAAGAGGCTGAAAATGTGACTATAACTGAGCTCATTAAAAATGTGACTTTGCTCAAATATAAATGTCTTTATTCACCAATTTTTTTGTTGAAACATATTGATAAAAATATTCATTAGAAAGCTTATTATTTGTAAATTAATAATATGTAATCTTATGATCAAATATTTTATATTTTGAGAGATCCAACATATTAAATAGATTAATATTTTATTCCTTAAATACAAATCCACTCTCCTTACTCTCTTTTAGACAGTATACAAACAACTAGCTAAATGATAATAAAATACGTCAAATGATAAAACCATGGACTTTTTAATAGTTCCCTATTTTTATATTTGTCTATCTAATACTTGATGAATATATAATTGGAGAGTATTTTTCATGTTTGAGACACTAAACCTTAGATGGAGCTATATGATTTATTAACACATACTTCCCCTTAAATTAACTCAAAGTTAATTAATTTACAGTGAGTTTGAATAGCAAAAAAAAAGTATGTTTCATTAAATAAAAACAGAAAATAAATCAGCAAAATCGAGACTAAAATCTTGTTGCATCTAGGGATAACAAAATCCTCTTGGGGGATGGAGGCTTGTGGGAGCCTAGCATGTTATGGGTGAATATGAAAATAATTTTCTATATCCGTTAGTTGAACATGTCATATATGAGTATTCACATACCCATTTAAATAAAAGTAAAATCCTCATGTGAACGAGAACCTGTACAGGGGCCCATAAGCCAGATACATTAGGGGCGAGTAAGGGATAATTTTCGTACTCATTGATTAAATGTGATGGATACGGGTATTGACATCTCCATATTATACCCGGTCCGTTATCATCCCTAATTGTATCTGTTAGTTACATTTTTATTGCTAATGTTCGTAATAAAATAAGTTCAATTGAGTTGTAATAAGTCTTGAAGATCTTGGAGTAATTGGACAAAATCTGATAGAGTCATCTGAATGATGTTCACTCTTTTGAATATTCCATAAGATTTAGAGCTCCAATTGACATGAAGTTAGTTTCATAGAAAAGTATACTCGAAGACGATCGCGTATATATAAAGAACGCATGATTTGGCCAAAGGACGAGAAAGTTACAAGCGTTTTGAATTACCACTGAAAACCAGTCTACGACCCGCGTTCGTGTGGCGTTCGTATTGTCGTTCGAACGTTTAGAGGTAGAAACTTTGCGTTTGAGTTGCGTTTGAAGTGTGTTCGAACGCTTATGCTTAAGTAGGATACTTTAGACACGTTTTAAAGCCAAAATAATACTAGGAAACTCTTTTCCTTTGCCCTACCTATATAAACAAACATTGAGCCACCTTCACAAGTGTTGGAAACACATTATCTCGAGCCTAAACACATTCTTATTTTTCAATCTTCTTGTTCTCACCTTGAAGAATTATTTGATTTTCTTGTCTTCTTTGTTTGTGGTGAGATTGATCTTTTTTAAACCATCAACACATCAAAACCCAATTTTCTAAACCTTCAGAATTCTCAATGAGGAAGATCGATAATCAGAGTTTCGGCGTGCTTGTAGAGTTGATCCGCTCAGAGACTTCAGAGGTTCTGAAGAAACTGTAGGGTACGGGCTCGATGAGTTCTTCGAGTTCTTGCAGTCTAGAGGTACTAGAGTCGGTGGAGTTGCCACCATAGATCTTTTACCATCAATGTAAGTTTTTCTCTTTATAGTGGATTTGGGATGGTAGTCGAGATACCCGAAGTGGTTTTTTACTCGCACGAGTTTTTCACTTCGTCACAAAAATAACTTGTGTTGATTTTGTGTAGTTGATATTTATTTTCTACATTATTATTTATTGCCTGAATATTTTACTTTGATCTATAATTACATAGACATAAAATTGGGTGGTTGTTAATTTGATTAATCCATAGACACATTAATTATGACTTGTCTTAGTTAATTGTGATAAATTATGCATAGGGTCAGAACCTTGGATAATTACGAACTTTCAATTGGTATCAGAGCCTGAACTCGATCCTTGACCCGTTAGCTATGGAAAGAAGTCAACCTTTAAATTGTCCTCATTCTTTGATGAGACCGAATATTTACATTGGAAGGTTCGCATGAGAGCGTTCCTTAAGTCTTTAGATGAGAGGGTCTGGATGACAATAGAGTATGGGTGGAAACCTCATGTGGTTATGATTGATGAGTTCTCTTCCCCTAAAGATAAACTGACCTGGACCAAGAATGAATTTGATGCTAGCAATAGAAACAACAAGGCAATTAATGCCATTCATGGTGTTGTTTGTTCGGCTGAATTTAGGATAATTTCCATGTGTGAAATAGCTAAGGATGCTTGGGACATCCTACAAACTGTGCATGAGGGCACAATGTATGTTAAAAATAATAGACTTCAGAATCTTGCTACTAGGTTTGAAGTCTCCAGAATGAATGATGGTGAGACATTTGATGAATTCTATGTTGAGATTAACGATATCGTTAACTCAAGCTTTAACCTAGGTGAGACTATTTCTATTAGCATGATAGTTAGGAAAATCCTTAGATCCCTACCTGACAAGTTCCTACCTAAGATTACCGCCATCGAGGAAAATAATGACCTTGATCACCTTAAGCTAGAATACCTCATAGGTAAACTGCATGTATATGAGAAGAAACTTATTGGGTATCAAAAGCCCAAAACTATAGCGATGAAGATCGCGAAGGAAGTTGCTCATGATCCGTCAACTGATGATGATGATACCCTCACAGATCATGATTTGGCCATGTTTGCAAAGAAGTTTAAGAAATTTCTTAAGCTGAAGAAGAGTGGTCGTGATAGGGATAGAGAGGATAAGCCTAGATAGAATAGGCATAGTATGAGATAGTATAGAGAGGATAGAGGTAGCAAACCCGGTGGTATTCAATACCACGAATTGAAGGGTATGAGCACATTAGATCTGAGTGTCCCACATATCTTAAGGGTAAAAGTAAGAAAGTCATGGCAACCTCACTTAATGATTCAGAAGGTGGCTATACTTCTGATGAGTCTCCTAAAAATAAGAGAAATTTTATGACATTTGCTACTAGCATGTCTGGTGAGAGAGAGGATAATATTAGCGATGCTGATTCAGAATTCTCTCACGAAGAGTCTATAGATGATGATAGTCTTCAGATAGCCTACACTGAATTATTCAATAAGAGCCTAACTATCAAGAATACGAACATAGAGGTCAATAAGAGGCTGAAAGAAATGGATTTAGAAAAGAATGAAGCTCAAGCTAAGTTTGAGTATAGCCTTTTAATGATAGATGACCTTGAGGATAAGAATAGAGGCCTAGTTGATAGAATCCAATCCTTAGAAACTGAACTTGAAAATACTCGAACTCACTTGCCTACATTTTCTTGTGGGATTAATAAAATAGACCGCATGTTGGGGATTACTGTTGATTCTAATTTCGATAAGGCGTCATCGTCTAGAGTTGTGCATGTCCCTCATAAACATGACTTAGACAAGAAGCATGTTAAGTGCAGTTATGTGATTCCTCATGATTTTCCTCATCTTGTGTCCCAACCTCAATCTAGAGGTGTGTTAGGTAAACCTCGCTCTCATCTGAGGTTTGTGCCTGTATGCCATCATTGTGGTAAGGCATGACACATTAGGCCTAAGTGCTTTATGATGGATAAACATAAGAAAATTCCAAAAAGTGTGTCACCTAGATTTGGTTCATCAAATTTAGTTTCTCAAGTTTCTGCACTAGCTAAACAGATGCAAATTATTAGTGAGAAACTTATTTTGTTGACTGGGAATACTCAAGTGACAGAGATTTCTAGAAAGGTTTGGGTGAGGAAGCAAGATGACTTCTCATCTACTTCTGAATGCCTTGATAGACATGATGAGAGTACACTTCGGTGTAACTCTTCTTAGAAGTTGAATTTGTTTCCTCATTGCATGTGTGTGCACATGTATTTTTATATTTTTACACGTCTATTTCTTACTACATATGGATGTATGTGTTGTTCTTTGTGTTTGTCCCTTGGTATATAAGATGGAAACCCGTACATAAATTTCATAGCCGATTTCGAATGGACGGTAGTATGATCTACACTCGGGATACAACTCCACATACCATTGGATATTGACAAGTCGTTTCGTGTCTTATTTTTCTTGGTGTTCTATATGCATGAGTGTGTGTGATAAAAACTCTTGGAATATCTTGTGCTTGTATTTCACATACATGATTTTGTTATTGTCAAGGCTTGGTTGCATGTATGATTTTTTTGGGCGGGCAATCTAATTTCTACTATACTTTACTCACTAAATAGTGTGACCTTTGACTAGATGACATTGTATTATCCCATTGTAAAAGTAAAAAAAAAAATTACATGAGTCTCAAATGCAAAAGAGCCAATGAATCAAATTCAAAAGATAATGGCAAAAACCCTTCACTCGAAAGAGTATTTATTTATGAGCTCATTATATTTATGGGAAAATTTTATGGCATGCAACCAATGTTATTTATTCTCAGGTCCTGGTGGTGCTGGGTTTGAACAATTATTTTTTGGACTTTGTGTGTTAAGAGATGTGATTTCTTTGGCTGTGTTCCGCTCATAAAATAAGGTCTTAAGTCTTGATTTGTTGTGCACTTATTTTTCACGCAAGTACTTGTTATGTTTTGGTGTTTATGTTATATGCATGCGTGTAGTATTTATTAAAATTTAAAATGATGCATATTATTTCATGTCCTAAAGAGCTGAGTACTGACTGGGTATCATTGTACTTGCTTGAAGTGTTGTTTCAGTCATTACTTTTTATTGATTTTTTACTCATTTTGTGCTTGTGTGTGCTTCATGTTTTGGCATACCATTGTTTTTGCACATCTATGAGTGATTACTTCCCATGTGTTATTTCTGCTAACATAGTAAGGCTGTTCGTGAGGGGAAGTAACTTTTGTTTGAATAATCTCATGCATGTGTCATCCATTTACCCCTTGTCATTTCGTGACAAAAATGAGGAGAGTCGTTTGAGGATTAGTTTGGGAGTAGTAGTATATCCTTATTTTTTATATCTCCGGTTTAGATGGAGTATGATATCTACTATCTATTTGTACATGCATGAGTTTTATCACTGCTTTATATGTTATGTATAATCCATGTACTTTTCACGGTTTATTGTTGTTTGTGAATATTTTAGGTAATCAGGTTTGTTGCTGAAGTGCCATTGATTTCAAGACTACTCAGTTAGGTATTAGATCAAGTCTTAATGTAATAAGTCATTGTCGTGATGGTTGACAGTTGTCTATTTTCTTTTTGGGTCTTTTAACATAGTCTTTGTATTATGTAGTGTTTTGTCATGAAATACCAAATGGGGAGATTGTTAGTTCCATTTTTATTGGCAATGTCCGTAACAAAACAAGTTCAATTGAGTTGTAATGAGTCTTGAAGATCTCGGAGCAATTGGACAAGTATTTGGACAAAATCTGATGGAGTTATCCAAGCGATATTCACTCTTTTGAATATTTCAGAATATTTAGAGCTCAAATTGACATGCAGTCAGTTGCATAGGAAAGTAGACTCGAATACGATCGCGTACATATAAAGAACGCATGATTTGACTAAGGGCCGAGAAATTTACAAGCGTTTTAAGTTACCTCTGAAAACCAGTCCGCGACCCGCGTTAGTATTTTAGTTCGAACATTTTGAGGCAGAAACTTTGCGTTTGAGTTGCGTTTGAAGTGCGTTCGAACTCCCGTGCGTAAGTAGGATACTTTAGACATGTTTAAGCCAAAATAATATTAGAAAACTCTTTTCCTTTGCCCTACCTATATAAACAAACATTGAGCCACCTTCACAAGTGTTGGAAACACATTCTTAGTTTTCAATCTTCTTGTTCTCACCTTGAAGACTTATTTGATTTTCTTGTCTTCTTTGTTTATGGTGAGATTGATCTTTGTTAAACCATCAACACATCAAAACCCAATTTCATAAACCTTCAGAGTTCTCAAGGAGGAAGATTGGCAGTCGGAGTTCCGGCGTCCTTGCAGAGTTGATCCGCTCAGAGACTTCAGAGATTCTGAAGAAACCGTAGGGTACGGGATCGATAAGTTCTTCGAGTTCTTGCAGTCTAGAGGTACTAGAGTCGGTGAAGTTGCCACCATAGGTCTTTTACCATCACTGTAAGTTTTTCTCTTTATAGTGGATTTGGGCTGGTAGCCGAGATACCCGGAGTGATTTTTTACTCGCACAAGTTTTCCACTTCGTCACCAAAATAACTTATGTTGATTTTGTGCAGTTGATATTTATTTTGTGCATTATTATTTATTGCCTGAATATTTTACTTTGATCTATAATTGCGTAGACATAAAGTTGGGTGGTTGTTAATTTGATTAATCCATAGACACATTAATTAGGACTTGTCTTAGTTAATTGTGATAAATTCCTTATAGGGTCAGAACCTTGGATAATTACGAACTTTTAGTATCTATATTATGCCAATATCAATATACCATAGAGATAAAATTGGAAAAAAAAACAATAAGATAAATATTCAATATTCATAAAAAAAAAAAAAAAAAAAAAAAACTTAAATTAAATCATATAGGTAAAATCCAGGAAAAAAAATTGAAACTAAGAGAACTAACAATAAAAATATAAAACTCAACGCTCAATCTTTTTTATACTAAAAAACATATAAATTAAAGTTTAGTAAAGATTAATATTCAATATTCAATATTCATTATTAATTATTGATTATTAATACATTTTATTGATTATTTATAAATTAATATTAATTAATTACCTTATGGGTAATATTGTAATTTCTCATCAATGGGGGTGGTGGGAATGAGACTAAGGATGGCAGAAAAGCCCGAGCCCTAGCCGGGCCGTAGTTTTAGAAGCCCGGCTCGGGCCCGGGCTAAATATTTTTTTAATTTTTTACTTATTATTTGTACTTTGTAGCATTTGAATCGTTAGTCAACTTTTAATGTATTTGTGAATTATCTTGAAACAAATGGTCTCTATTTTGTATTTGTATGTTCTTGATTTTAATTTTAATTTTTTTTTAATTTTTTTTAAAATTGGCCGGATAAAGCCCGGGGTCGGGCTTTTTCCAGCCCCGGGCCAAAATTTTCCTGACCGGGCTTATCATTGCCCGGGTCCGGCCCGGCCCATTGCCACTTTTAAATGAGACTCTCATTCCTCATTCTTAAATGTGTGGGTCTCACTCTCATTCTCATTCTCATTTTTATTCAATTTTAAAAAAATAAACAACCTTAATATAAATGATTTTCATTCTTCCATGCTCATTACTATAGGTGATCACGGTTTCGGGTCAAACCACAACCCGACCCGAATCGCACCGATCCGAACCGCACCGCGCGATTTGAAAAAAAATTAAAAATGATTTCGGGTCAATCGGAACCGAACTGTAAATTTCGGGTCGGTGTGGGTTTTGACCCAACCGCCCAAAACCGTAAATTTTGACTCAAACCGCGACCCGAACCGCCTAAACCGCCGACCCGCGTTCAAATTAGATATTATTTTATATTTTTCTTATTCTTTAACCATGAAATTTAAGATATTTAATGATCATATGACAATATGCAATGTATAAATGAAAATTATGTATTTTTTCTCTTCAATTATTATGTGAAAACACACAAAATTTTCTTTAAAAATTTATAATCCAAACCGCCGACCCGAACCGCCCAAACCGCTAAACCGCCAACCCAAACTGCCGCGGTTTTCCTTATCAAATTTGCGATTTTGGTTTCTAATTTCCTAAACCGCCAACCCGCGCGGTTTGAAATGAAAAACGAAAAAACCGACTCGAACCACACCGCGAACACCCCTACTCATTACCCTCAAGTAAACACACCATAAAGATATTGAGAGAAATATAAGGGTGTTTTTAATAAAGATTTTAATTACTTATGTTATAATTTTTTTTTTTTTATAATTCATGGAGTATGATAAATCCATAAATTGTTTTAATTTCATCCAGACTCTCACAGATTTTAAAGATTTATTTTATCAGTATTTTTTTATTTTAACAATTTTTGTTTTTAATAAAATACAATAAATACTAGTAAAAGTTGTAATTAAGACTTGGGAAAGTTCATTTTTATACTTTGACCCCTCTAGTTTTTCAATATTGATATTTTGGCCCCCAATTATCAGCCCCATCCTCGAGCTTTTCTTCTCGTATTCAGTTTGAAGTGCTAGGTAGTCCTGCCATAGAACCGCAACTCTCTTCAAAAATGTGGATATCAGCCAGGGATTTGCTATGTGAACTAAATTAGATTTATAATCTCCATTAAATATTGATTTTTTTTTTCCGTATAAAGAAGTTGTAATATTAGTATCACATTTACAATATGCATATAAATTCAATAAATAACAATGAAAATTACTGATATATGGTCCTGGAAATAGGGTTAGCCATATTTCCATACATAATGATACGAGATCTCGAACCCCATTGAGATCCAAAATTTTTAAGAATGAGTCGAGATACATCATAGATTCAGGACGAAAAATCATCCCAAATTCCTAATCGATTTTTTAATTATGATAAAAAATCATCTCGAATCACTACATAATTTTTCAATCGAGATGATTTCCTCCCAAATCCCAAACTAAACTATATGGAATTACGAATCGATTTAAAATTTTCTCTAGGAACTAACCATGTTTGAATAAAGTAATAATCGGCACTTGATATGTAGTTAATGTTTATACATTGACGGCTCATCTTTTATAGATCACATCAATTTAAATTTTTTCCAAGAAAGGGAAAACCCGTGGGAGAAATGTCACTATTACTAGAAGATGTGTGCAAACAATTGGCCTGATCTGGCTATGGCATTGGCATTATGCCTTATCAAACTAAAGTAAAATCTTTAATTCCTATACAAGAATTGTTGTAACATGCATACACTAGATATGCATTAGAAAATAAATCATAGTTACATAAGAGAATTGGATTTAGAGATGGATCTTAACACTGAAGCTGGCTTCAAAGAATCTGAATATGTAGGTATGATAAAAGAGGAGAAACAAGCAAAGTTGGAGCGCAAGTACTCAATTGGAGGTGCCAAACCTGAAAAGTTGAAGGCTCCATCAGCTTGTGTTAAGTTCTGGGTGATTGGAGCCACAATTTTGATGCTCTCCATGTGGTTTCTCCTTGGGAAGTTGGCGGTAATGGATAGCGAACGAGCACTGCAACACCATCAGTTTCCATATCCTCCTTCTCCTTCACTTGAAAAAAGTGAGTAGTATGCTAAATGTTTTGATCTGAATTGATTTGGGTGTTTTACTAACTTGGCAATCTCTGAAAGCTTTCTTTGTGTTCTCAGGAATTTACGAAAACAACGGATATCTAATGATTTCCTGCAATGGAGGATTAAATCAGATGAGAACTGGTGTAAGCAAGTTGATGCTTTTTACAAAATTTTCTTGTTGCATACGTAAGTGCTAATCTAATTACCCTGCTCCACAGATTTGTGACATGGTTGCTGTTGCAAGATACTTGAACTTGACGCTTATCGTACCAGAACTAGATCATCGGTCCTATTGGAGTGATGACAGGTAGAATGAATCTCATCTTCTCTATCTCAGGAATCCTGAACTTGATGTTGTGTAATTCTGGAAGTTCTTAACGAGTCCATTACTTGACATGGCAGTGAATTCGCAGATGTATTTGACGTAGATCATTTTATCAAGTCATTGAGCGATGAAGTTCGTATACTGAAGGAGCTGCCTCCTGAGCAAAAACGAAAAGCACAGTTGGAATCTGTCTATTCCATGTACCCTTTGGTGTTTGGTAGCCTGAGATATTACCTGAACAGGGTTTGTTCCTATTTCTGTTACTTGTTTGCTGTATTTTCTTGCAGCTCTGTTTGCTCAAGGTTTCAGTTTTCTCTTAGGTTCTTCCTCGGATAAGAAGGCATGAAATTGTGCGTTTCACTATGACCGACTTCAGGCTAGCTAACAATGGGCTACCGGAAGAGCTTCAAAAGCTGCGTTGTCGAGTAAACTTCAGAGCACTGAAGCATACTTCAATGATTGAGGAGAAAGGAAGAAAGATTGTCAGGATTTTACGGCAAAGAGGTCCGTTCTTGGTTCTTAACCTCAGATACGAAAAGGACATGTTGGCATTTACTGGCTGTACTGAGGGTTGCTCTAACAAAGAGATCAAAGAGTTGACAGAAATGAGGCAAGCGATCTCTGTTTCTATATGTCGTCTGCAATTTACTGAATTATTCATGAGACAAAACTTTTGAACATGTTAACAGATATGCTTACCCCCACTGGAAACATATGAAGATAGATGCAAAAAGAAGCAGACGGTCGGGTTTGTGCCCTTTAACGCCGGAGGAAACTGCCCTCATGTTGCAGGCATTAGGGATTGATCGTAACATCCAAATCTATATAGCTTCTGGAGATGTATATGGCACTGAAAGGAGAATGGAAAATCTGACAGCAGCTTATCCAAATCTGGTTAGCAGAATGAATATTGAGAAACAAAACCTAGAAATGACTCGCTGCATATGCTGGTTTGGTTGATTGGCTGATGTGTGTAGCTTTCTTTCGTGTAAAATAGGTCAGGAAGGAGACAATACTGGAAGCATCAGATCTTAGGCCTTTCCAGAATCATTCAAATCAGATGGCAGCACTAGATTTCATTGTTGCAGTAGAAAGTGATACTTTCATTCCTACTTATGGAGGAAACATGGCAAAAGTTGTTGAAGGCCATCGACGGTATCTACTACTAATCATTTAGCTAATCGTTCCTATTCCTGTTGCAGTTGAATTACATAGCTCTCTGTATTTTTTCACAGATACTTGGGATTCAAGAAAACAATTCTTCCAAACAGAAAGCTTCTAGTGGATTTGATTGATCAGTACAAAAATGGAAACCTAAACTGGGATGAATTCTCCCAATTAGTGAAGGCATCTCATGTGGATAGAATGGGGCAACCAAAAAGAAGAGTGGAGAATCCAGAAGACCCAAAATACGAGGACTATTTCTACTCTAATCCACAGGAATGTTTGCCACCTACAATTTCTTAATACTAAATTGCCTACACTCATATATATGAAACAGCTCTGAGTTAGTCTTCACACAAACACTAGTTTCTGCAAAATTTTGATACAAGTTCAAGCTTTTTTCCGCAATGATATTCCAGTGACAAAACCAGTAGCATAACTCCAGATACAGGAAATATCAGATTCAATGTAGAAAGATGCATATATCCTATTGCTAGTATTCGATTGAAAAAGTACTCTCAGTTTCAATGAAAATCATTTCTTCGCCCTTTTGAGCATCAAGTTGTTTTCAACACTATCTTGCTTGTCCATGTTTGTTTAAGATGGACAAGTGATAATCATAAAGTGACAGGAAAAGGAAGCAGCATTCTGTAGACAAGACAGTAGGCAATGGTCCACACATGGTGTCTGACTCACTTATTAATTAGGATAATAACAGTGACAAATGACAACAAAATCAATGACATGACACCGGCTATGAGAAGAACACTGTAATGTAATATACACAATGAATTTATGATTATTCACTAATCCATCAAACTCCCCGTTTAGATAAATGTGTTTTTAGAGATGTGACAATATATCGTACAGCATGGGCATGCCAAGACCATGGAAATTATATAACCAATTCTCTGATGCCTTTCAGTGCCATCCAAGTAACTAATCACATATAAGCACAGCAAATTTATGGGAATTCTATCCCCACTCTTTGTTTGGTTTTCTCAACACAAACCTATATCAAAATCTGATCCATAACAAGGATCTCCATTAACAAAAGGAAACAGATGCAGTTTAAGAGAATGTCTAACTTGGCCAGAAAAAACATTACAAAAAGAATACAAGGAGCTCAAAAGCCCCGTACCTCAAAAACTCTCAGAAGACAAGCTAAACAAAGAAAGCTAATTCATACACTGCTTGATTAGCATGCATTTGCAAATCTAATGTGAAAATCAATCATCCAAAGTACGGTTGATTTCTTCTACAAAAGCAACATTCCAAAAGAAAAATTGGAGAAGTTTATCGTCAATGCAGTTTGATGGGGCTAATTTAGTTGACAAGTACAAGGGTGATATGTCATTAAATTTTCACCATACAAAGAACACGGCACAAATAACTAATATCTTGCTCAAGCAATGGTCCTCAAAGGGCCACATTTCATATATCTGAATCATTATATATGATACAAGAACAATACAGGCATGCCCCAAATATAAATCAGAAGAACTACATAAAAAATTAAATTCAAGGAAACGGCACTTAACCACAAATTATCTATCGTAAGCACCCAATAAAACCAAATGCGCATGTACAATAATTTGAGGAGAAAACCAAACAGAAAGGATATGACAGAAGAAGAAACTGGGTGAAAATGGAAGACTCAGGAAATCCATACTAGTCTTGTGTCCTCAATCGCTTTTGACCTAGATCTGATTCCTCCCCGTTGCTTATATCCCTAAGTTTTGTCATGGTTTGATTGATAGATGGGGGATTCTCCAAATCCTGGAAAGAAATTGATTAGACCAATATCGTCAACTAAATCCACAGAAGCAAATTTAAAATTATATGTTATAAATTGGTAACAGATCAAAGGTTCCCCATTCTAACCAACCCACACACCTAGATCAAGATCATTTTGCTATCAACCCACTTTTTACCTTTGCAATGGACACGTCAGACATCAGTCCTCTTTTTGATCGCTTCCCAAGATCAATCTGCACTGAGATGTTGGCCTGCGACAGATCTATACCAGCACTCTCCAACGCTTGTGTCAGATTGTTTAACAACCTGCTTGGTACCCAATTTAATACATATTAGCAGCTTGCAATATAGCACCCAAACCTAAAAGAGAGCCGCACATGACAGTTACAACTACTTTTAAGCAAGAAAGTAGTCCAACGGATTTTAACATTCATAAGAACAAATGCTTGATCTGTCCAGTCAGCGCCATGCAGAAGATTGATTGTTGGGTCAGCGCATCCAAAGGATCTTTGATCAGAAAAGAAGAACATTTTTTTTGTAGCCAATTTGAATGATTGAACCACCTAAACCATAGCTTAAGTCTCCAGACTTTGTGCTACAAATGCCATATAAAACTAATATGAATTGTTGACCAAAAAATTGGGGAGAGATACAAGTAGCCATTGAACATGTCACCAAGGATGTTATATATATCAGTTTAAGACTAATCACAGGATCTATATAGAGGGCAAGAATCAACAGAATATGATTCTTAAGGTGCGAGGAGAAACAGTGGACCTTAACTGAATATAACTGTTAAGTTATATAGCTGAGTTTGGCAATAGCCTAATACTATCAATCAAATTCAAAAGATTTCAAGGAAAGGCCTATGGTAAGTAAATGGTACATAGAGACAAACTCTATATCTATTACCAATTCAACAATTTATGACACAATCAATACTCTCTAAGAAGAGTTACATACGTGAAACTTTCACATACTTGAATAAAATGAACCTTGAGAAAATTTTTGTGAACTTCCTAAAGCTACAAATATGGAAATTAAACATTTTTCTCCAATGATAAGAAAGAAAAAGTAAATTCAAACGGACACAGAATCTCAAAGTGAAAATCCAACACAAATGTGGACTTCCTTTTTGTATGAAAATAGTCTACATGCAATTGATGCGCCACAGACTTGCAAAAATTTAGAAAATCTTCTTAAATTGCAAAGAATCAAAGAAATCTTAAGATGTTTTAAGTACCCACCCTTGAGAGTATATGCTTGTTATGCTGATCGCCCCTCCTTCAACTGTCAGCTCCTCCTGTTGGTTCATTGTATCAGATGTAGTGGGACACTCATTAGACTGTGCATCAGAGACAGGTCTATGCAGAGGATGCACTAGCACACCATCACTTCGTGCAGGAGCAGGCATATTTCCCTGCAAAGGCATGGACATAGATATTCCCTTATTTGCCATCTCAGGTTGCCGATCCACTGATTTGCAGGCAATGTCTCGGCTAGGATCAGACTCTACAGGATTCTCAGTGCTCATGAGTATGGTTGGGGACATACTGATGCTATTCTCATCAAACTTCCCAGGAAACATAGATGCTGGACCAGAACCATTTTTTATTGCATGTGGTTGAGTGGCAAAACTTTGACCACGCCAGTGACTATTTCTCTGTTTCAAAGGGGAGAAAGATGAGTTAAAATGAGAGTTTAATGAGTCAAACAAACATTATATCGAAACTCACTACCAACTGATATTCAGTTTTCACCACCAATATATTCTATGAAAGTTCACATTAACTTTTTTTTTTTATTATAAAGGTCTGAAACTTCTATGATTAACATTTTTCAAGTGATCCTTCTTTATTCCTGCACTAAACTACTAGTTTTGTTTCTTTCAAAAACTTTTTATGAGGATGTGAATGCCATGTATTATGTATACAACCTTAATTACACTTAACTACTGAAATCAAGCACTACAGGATATAACATGTTTTATTAAAAGCTTCAAAGTTTATCCTTGTTTCAGTCAACTCACATAACTGGAATAACCAATTAAATCTCAGAACTAGCATTGCACATACCATGAGTGTGCCCATCAATATCAGTTTCAGTGAATACACAATTCAAGTAAACCTCATATACAGAAAACATGAGGGCAAGTATCCGGACTTTACCCATGGCATCAATTTTGCAGGCTCAGAACTCCAATCCTGGTACGAACCCTCATACTTTTGTACCTTCTCCTGTAAATATTGGACGTACCCGATCACCTGCAAGGAAAATTTACATTCATTCAACAAATTTACATTCATTCAACAAATTATAACGACAAAGTTTCTCAACTGATTTTAACATGCATGCTGCAATACCTCTAACAAGAATGAAGCTGTATCTCTCTTCTGATCACTATGGGGAATGATTTCTCTCAGTATCTGAAATCTGAAAAGCAACTGATTATAGCACGATATCAAAGCAAACTCATCACTTTAACCATAAAACAGTCCCATGCACAATTCATACCCAGGGACAGAGCCCCCATGGGACTAGAAGGGGCTCCAGCCCTCACAAACTAATCTAAAAAATTAGATGAGAAG
Organism: Zanthoxylum bungeanum; assembly: GCA_019454045.1. NCBI lineage: Eukaryota > Viridiplantae > Streptophyta > Magnoliopsida > Sapindales > Rutaceae > Zanthoxylum > Zanthoxylum bungeanum. Next base: position 26,912 of record SKCR01000013.1, read on the forward strand.
CCATAATTCTTAATTCTTTATATATTTGTGGGAAAACGGTTGTGAAACCAAATGGAAGAGCAATTGACGAATGGCGGTTTGTTTGTATATATAGAAAAAGACTAATTTAATAGTGTTGAAAATAAAGTTTTCATACAATGTTATCAACATATGAAAATGCGTAGACGCCATAGAGAACAATTGTAAATGTATATGTTGTAAACCTTTTAAATTAAAAAATATTATTTTTCGAAAATGTTTTTTTTTTTTTAGTACATAATGTTTTTCAAATTAGCTTCTCTCAATTAAAGTCCAGACTCCATCTCTGTTTATGCCCATGCCCAATTGCAGAAACACTTTATTTTTTTTTGGAAATATTGGAAACCCCACCGCCAAACCACCCGACCTGTGCTTAAGCGGAGCCGGTAAAACCGACAGCTGCCCCAAACTCTTACAAGAAATGCACCCCTAGACTCGAACCAAAGACCTGACAACTAAGTCCTAAGCGTTTTTCCACCAAATGAAAAGCATATAAAAATTATAAGATATGAAATACTAATAATAAAAATAATAAAAATCATATAAATGAAAGAATCAAACAATACCTCTCATTAATTTTGCTTCTTCTTCGCTGTTCAGTAACCGAATGCTTCGATCGTATAACACTAGCCTTGTCACTGTTTTTCCCATCTACCAATCAATAATTTAAAAAAAATTACTCTAAATTTTTCATTTTTTATTTTAAATCGAAAGATAATAAAAAGAGAGAATAAAATGGATCTGTTACCTCTAGCGTTTGAATTAGTACTGATAAAAGCGGCTTCGTTTTTGGCCATGAATTCGTCGTCCTCGTAATCTTCCTCCTCTCGATTTCCTTTCGTTGTTCTCATTCTCTGCTTTAATTATGAAGCCTATAATTATAATTATTAACTGAATAATAAATTATCGAAAAATCGAGATTTAAATATGAGATTACCTGTAAATTTGTTTTTATTTTCTGGAGCAGCAAGGCCAAGTCGGGCAATGTTCATTTGCGTTTGCAAGGAAGTGGGGGCGGGATGCCATGTGGGTAGGTTCATGTCATACCCGTGAGGCCACTTCTAATTCCGAACGACGCCGTAGTTTTGACCAATAAAAAGTTGTTGCCTTATTGCCTTATTGCTCTGCTACCACGTGAACCACCAAAGAAATTATTGCAATAGAATTGTAGACCGATTGTGGGTTTGGTAGAATATTTCAAAAAATCATAATCTTATGAGATTATTTTTTTACACAATTTTATATTTTAATATTTATTCCATAATTTATCAATTAATTTATATTTTCAGTATAATAATCTCTATCAAATGTACTCTTAGTCATATGATAATTTTTCATTTAGAATAAAAAATTAAACTGTGATTTGAATAATTTTTATATTTAATCTTGAAAATTCATGAGTCTAAATGAGATCCAAAATCATGAATGTGATTAACAAATTAAGATTCATCTTGATTTAAAAATTGATACGAATTTTAAAATGATTTTCATCCAAAATTCATAATTAAAATAAAATCGAAATGGACAAATCTTGACCTCTCTCGATCAAGAGTCATCTCTATGAACGACAGCATTAAATTGGAATCGATGACGACATGATTACGATATTAAATTCAGCGTTAAATTCGTTGTGCTCTAGAATTGGAGAGGAAGTTTTTTTTTTTTTTAGCCCGTAAGCAGCATTCATTCATTCACTAAATAAAGAGTCGTTGTATAATACATGCAATGCTGGTGGGAGAGACTCCTCCATCATGGATATTTCTAGCAAATATAGCAAGAGAGTGAGCCATTGTGTTGACTTCCCTTTTGACACAGCTAATAGTCTTCCAGTGCAATCCATGAATACATCACCGTATACACCTCCAAGTAAGGAATGACAGGGAACCTGTGAAGATAGCGACTTCATTACATTAATGTTATCCCCTTTTATAATTAAGTCCGTGAACCCAACATCTATTGAGAACTCCATGGCTTTTCTACATGCTAGAACCCTATAGCCTCTTCGATGTCCGCAACAGGTGGTCCTCTGACAAACATTGTTGCCAACACCTATTCCCTTTCTTTACGAATAATTGCGCCAAAATTGGAACACTTTAGTTCAGCAAAAACAGCAGCATCGAAATTCAATTTAAAAAAATGACGTGAGAGGAGGTTGTCACACTTGGTTGCGTTGCGTTGATGGTACACTCAGTTGATCATGGGCTTGTTGGAACACATTCAAAAGCTTCACTGCTCTTCTATTCAACCAATTTGGTTCCTTTAATTTTCCTTTGGTTCCAAATTAGCCAAGCATGTACTAAGAACAATTCGAACTCAGTGGCAGAGAGACGATCAAACAAGCTTTCAAATAACTGCAGAGTATCAATTTGTTCTCTCGTATGTTTCTGCAACCTGACTTGACTTCCAGCCCACACATCCTGAGCCACATGAATGTCGGGGAGAGGACATATTCTACTTTTACTAAAATCATAATCGCCATAAGAACAGTCCAGAAGTAGACCTTTGTGTCCATTTCCCCAACACATAAGTGGCCCAACATAGGCTGGGTGGGCTTCTCAAATTTAATTCAAAACTAGAATCTTGAATAGGGGTGGTAATTTGGGTCAGGATTCGTTTATTCGTTCGATTCGATTCGCTTTAAAGCGAATACGGATTTGAAAAAATTGATTCGTTTAATAAATGGGTCAATTCGATTCGATTCGTTTATTAAACTAATCGAATACGAATTTAAGCTCATTGATTCGTTTATTCGTCTAGGATTCGTTTTATTATTTTTATTTACTAGTTCTTGTTAATTTTCAATTACGATTCGAGAAATTATAGCTAATTATCATAGAAAAAGTAATATTTTTGATATTTGGTGAAGTATTTGTAGTAAATATATTAATTACATATTTCATATGAATATATTTATGAAGAATTAATATAAATCAAGTGTGGTAAATTATTTTATTAAATAATATTGTTGTTGGTGGATTTTGGTCTCAGGGTAATATTGGAATATCACTCCCGAGGAAATCCTCCTTCAATAGTGAATTTGTTTGGTTATGGGGGACCAAAGGCAAACTTAGCAGAAAAACAGATAAATACACCAATCAACAAGGAGATTTAACGTGGTTCGGTGGATTTGGATCCGACCTACGTCCACGGGCACAAACAAGATGATACTTTTATTATTCAAAATGCGCTTCTCAGACCGTTCTTTGTGTTTTACAAGTTAGAGCTTGGTGATTCTGATCTCAACTCTACCTTGCTCTCAACTTGTTCCTCTTATTCTCTCTTTTTGTTCTCTCCCTCTACACTCACTCTACCCTCCTATTTATAATGGTGAAGAAATCATATTCCTATTTGTACAAGAATTTCCTAGTTGAAACAATTTCATTTTCCCATAAGGATTCCTAGTCAAAACTATTCTCTTTTCCCATAAGGATTCATAATTAAAACTACCTTCACTTCTTTTATCCTATTTGGACACTGACTCATCAGTTTTCCCCATGAAAGTAGGATAACTTATCTTCTGGAGCATATCCCGCCATATTCCCGGTCTTCATGAGGTCGGTCATGATGGTCATTTGTGTTGAGAATGCTGATACCGATCTAATAGTGCTCGGTCATCCGAACCAAAGTGGTCGGTTATCGGATCATAAAGTTCTCGGCCACTCACTCATGTGGTCGGGTCGGTATTAATGATCTTTGACCAATGAGAAAATTACCCTTTTGCCCCTATCGTGCTGTCTTAAATACCATAGTGCCTAAAAACATCATCAACATCTGTCCCATAGTTCTCGGTAACAACGAGTTTGCGAGTTGATGCCGGGAACTATAAAAAAGATGGTGTGCCGATGAATCCGTCGGTGGTCACTCCAGGAATCGCAGAGAAAAATGCCTTGGCTGCAAATCTGGTCCTTCCTGCCACCCTCATGTGCTCAATCAACGAGGATCCCGATATCTACCCGTGGAGACAATGCTTTGTCCTTATGCTGACGACGACCGACTAGGTGGGACGTAACCCGACCCCGAGCTGAAATGAACACCGTAACCCAACTCGGTGAGAAATGTTACGTCCCCAGACCAAAAGGACGGACTCGGTGGGACATGACCCGACCCCGAGCTGAGAAGAACATCTGGCCCTGGGGGGATGTCACGTCCCCAGACCAAAAAGACGGACTCGGTGGGACATGACCCGACCCCGAGCTGAGATGAACACTGGCCCTGGGGGAATGTTACGTCCCCAGACCAAAAGGACGGACGGTGGGACATGACCCGACCCCGAGCTGAGATGAACATGGCCCTGGGGGAATGTTACGTCCCCAGACCAAAAGGACGGACTCGGTGGGACAGGACCCGACCCCGAGCTGAGATGAACACTTGGCCCTGGGGGAATGTTACGTCCCCAGACCAAAAGAACGGACTCGGTGGGACATGACCCGACCCCGAGCTGAGATGAACACCTGGCTCTAGGGGAATGTTACGTCCCCAGACCGAAAGGACGGACTCGGTGGGACACGACCCGACCCCGAGCTGAGATGAACACTTGGCCCTGGGGGGATGTTACGTCCCTAGACCAAAAGGACGGACTCGGTGGGACATGACCCGACCCCGAGCTGAGATGAACACGTGGCCCTGAGGGGATGTTACGTCCCCAGACCAAAAGGACGGACTCGGTGGGACATGACCCGACCCCGAGCTGAGATGAACACCTGGCCCTGGGGGAATGTTACGTCCCCAGACCAAAAGGACGGACTCGGTAGGACATGACCCGACCCCGAGCTGAGATGAACATCTGGCCCTGGGGGAATGTTAGGTCCCCAGACCGAAAGGACGGACTCGGTGGGACACGACCCGACCCCGAGCTGAGATGAACACCTGGCCCTGGGGGAATGTTACGTCCCCAGACAAAAAAGACGGACTCGGTGGGACATGACCCGACCCCGAACTGAGATGAACACTTGGCCCTGGGGGAATGTTACGTCCTCAGACCAAAAGGTTGGACTCGGTGGGACATGACCCGACCCCGAGCTGAGATGAACACCTGGCCCTGGGGGAATGTCACGTCCCCAGACCAAAAGGACGGACTCGGTGGGACGTAACCCGACCCCGAGCTGAGAGAAACCAAGTGACCTCGGCGGAACGAATCCAGCCCAGAGCTAATTAACCAAGTGGCCTCAGCGGAACGAATCCAGCCCAGAGCTAATTAACCAAGTGGCCTCGGCGGAACGAATCCAGCCCAGCCTGATTAACCACGTGGTCTCGGCGGAACGAAATCCAACCCCGAGCCAGGTAATCTTTGGGACTTGCTCAGAAGGGAATTGAATCAACCTTGTGAAGCCCTACCGAATCTGGCACGGGCGTCCCCTTGCCAGACCAGTGAAAAACAAAATCAAAACTTTGAAAAATAAGATCAAAAAGGTGGGGGTGACTCGGCACTTGTCCCAAAAGAAAACTTTTTACAAATGTAAACAACAGCACGGATGCCTCAAAACAGCGTCCTGCCCGAGGCCTCCAAAACACAATTCTGAATCTTTCAATTCAGTGTCCCGGCGAACCAGGATTTGGATCACTTGAGCGTTTGAATGGTGAGGGTACATCCTCTACACGTCGGGTCACTGTGGAGCCTGTGTATTGTACGAGGGCTCCTCCTTACCACGCTGGAGCAGGCACACGCTACAGGGGCACAACGCATCCCCGTGATGCGCCTCTCTCGAATCCAGTGATGAATGGATCAAAGAGTGTCCGGGATACTAAGGGCACATTCCTCCTTAGGTCGACATCACTGGAGTTAGCAATCGTCACGGGGGCCTCATCACTCCCCGTGCTATGCTTTCCCACGGATCCATTACATCGGGTAAGTGAGGATCAAAGAGTGTTCGACACATTAAGGGCATATTCCTCCTTATGTTCGGTAACACTGGAGCAAGCAATCGCCACGGAGGTATCATCCCTCCCCGTGCTATGCTTCTCACGGATCCTATGCATCGAGTATGTCCTTGAGGACCTCGAGCTAAGAGAGATACTTGGTTCTGGGGGAATGTTACGTCCCCAGTCCGAAGGGCTGACTCGGTGGGACGTACCCCGACCCCGAGCTGAGAAAGGCACTTAGAACTGGGTGAATGTTACGTCCCCAGTCCGAATGGCTGACTCGGTGGGACGTACCCCGACCCCGAGCTGAAAAAGGCACTTGGACCTGGGGGAATGTTACGTCCCCAGTCCGAAGGGCTGACTCGGTGGGACGTACCCCGACCCCGAGCTGAGAAAGACACTTGGAACTGGGGGAATGTTACGTCCCCAGTCCGAAGGGCTGACTCGGTGGGACGTACCCCACCCCGAGCTGAAAAAGGCACTTGGACCTGGGGGAATGTTACGTCCCCAGTCCGAAGGGCTGACTCGGTGGGACGTACCCCGACCCCGAGCTGAAAAAGGCACTTGGACCTGGGGGAATGTTACGTCCCCAGTCCGAAGGGCTGACTCGGTGGGACGTACCCAGACCCCGAGCTGAAAAAGGACTTGGACCTGGGGGAATGTTACGTCCCCAGTCCAAAGGGCTGACTCGGTGGGACGTACCCCGACCCCGAGCTGAAAAAGGCACTTGGACCTGGGGGAATGTTACGTCCCCAGTCCAAGGTCTGACTCGGTGGGACGTACCCCGACCCCGAGCTGAAAAACTAAGTGCCCTCTGCCGAGCAAAAATCCTGTCTCGAGCCGATGGCCGTCCCCCTTCGGGAGATCTTTTCTTCGCTTTCTACTAAGACAAATTTTCCTGGCTACCTCTAGAGCGGTGGCATAATCCGCGTGTCTAGGATTCTTAGATGAGTCCACAACTTCCCGACCTTCAACCTCCCTTGAGACTTCTCTAGCGCTTCAGATGACTCGTATGCTCCGACCTCGAGCACCAAAATGTGGTATCTTTCAATAAAATTTTTCTGGGGCTCGTCATCTCCTTGCTTCATAAGTCTTAATTCTCCAATTGTCTTTTCGGGGACGCAGGCCCCCTTAAAGTGTCGAATGAACGTCTTCTTAAGTTGTGTGAAGCCTCCGATGCTTCTTGGGGCTAAGCTTCTATACCATAGGATGGCCGGTCCGGCTAGTGTTAAGGGGAACACTTTACAAATGACGTCCCCCGTTACCCCTTGTACCTCCATTAGTAGGACGAAACCTTCGACGTGAGTTTTGGGATCGGTATGGCCTTTGTATGGCGCCATGGTTGGCATGCTGAATCTTTTTGGGAATTTTTCTAACCTTATTTCTTCCGTGAGGGGGGACTCATCTTTACCGTCCCGGGCATCTCCCATGTCTGTGTTGGGGAATACTCCCCATTTGGCTAGTTCCTCCCGCAGCCAAGATTTCATGCTGCTGTCTTTGGTTCCATGCCGCCTCTTGTGACTTCCTCTTTTTCTGTTGTCTTGGGCGTGGTGCTTCTCAGGTCCAGTATCTTCCCGTGCTCTTTCGTCACATTCTTTCCCCTTTTTCCTGGCATCGTGAGGGCTATTATAGGAGGAGTTTGGTGACGATTTGTCATCTTCTTCCTCCCACATGTCTTCAGTTTGGGAGTCTTCCTGAACCACTACAGATTTTACCCTGTAGGGGCCCCTTCTCCGGGGTCTGTCGTCCTCACTTGTATCAACAATTCTTTTTCCTCTGCTATTTCGTTCCTTCGTCGGCTAGTCCCGGCCTCGTAGTGTGCTCCATCTATCTTTTCCAACCGGTCTACTATGGTTTTAGCAAGGTTTGATTTTCCTTCCTTTCTTTCCTTAGGTTCTCCTCGATCTTCTCATCCAATCTGTGGCTGAGTTTTCTGATGATTGGTGGTTTCCGCCTTCCGCCATTGTCTTACTACACGAGTTGCTTTTTGTCCAGTTCCCCACAGACGGCGCCAACTATTGACGGTGGATTTTTTGTCTCAGGGTAATATTGGAATATCACTCCCGATGAAATCCTCTTCAATAGTGAATTTGTTTAGTTATTGGGGAACCAAAGGCAAACTTAGCAAAAAAACAGATAAATACACCAATCACAAGGAGATTTAACGTGGTTCGGGGGATTTGGATCCGACCTACGTCCACAGGCACAAACAAGATGATACTTTTATATTCAAAATGCGCTTCTCAGACCGTTCTTTGTGTTTTACAAGTTAGAGCTTGGTGATTCTGATCTCAACTCTACCTTGCTCTCAACTTGTTCCTCTTATTCCTCTTTTTGTTCTCCCCCTCTACACTCACTCTACCCTCCTATTTATAATGGTGAAGAAATCATATTCCTATTTGTACAAGAATTTCCTAGTTGAAACAATTTCTTTTTCCCATAAGGATTCCTAGTCAAAACTATTCTCTTTTCCCATAAGGATTCATAATTAAAACTAACCTTCACTTCTTTTATCCTATTTGGACACTGACTCATCAGTTTTCCCCATGAAAGTAGGATAACTTATCTTCTGGAGCATATCCCGCCATATTCCCGGTCTTCATGAGGTCGGTCACGATGGTCATTTGTGCTGAGAATGCAACTACCGATCTGATAGTGCTCGGTCATTCGAACCAAAGTGGTCGGTTATCGGATCATAAAGTTCTCGGCCACTCACTCATGTGGTCGGGTCGATATTAATGATCTTTGACCAAGGAGAAAATTACCCTTTTGCCCCTATCGTGCTGTCTTAAATACCATAGTGCCTAAAAACACCATCAACATCTGTCACATAGTTCTCCGGTAACAACGAGTTTGCGAGTTGATTCCGGAACTATAAAAAAGATGTTTGTTGCCGATGAATCCGTCGGTGGTCACTCCAGGAATCGCAGAGAGAAAAATGCCTTGGCTGCAAATCTGGGTCTTCCTGCCACCCTCATGTGCTCAGTCAACGAGGATCTCGATATCTACCCATGGAGACAACGCTTTGCCCTTATACTGACGACGACCGACTCGGTGGGACGTAACCCGACCCCGAGCTGAAATGAACACTGTAACCCGACTCGGTGGGAAATGTTACGTCCCCAGACCAAAAGGACGGACTCGGTGGGACATGACCCGACCCCGAGCTGAGAAGAACACCTGGCCCTGGGGGGATGTCACGTCCCCAGACCAAAAAGACGGACTCGGTGGGACATGACCCGACCCCGAGCTGAGATGAACATCTGGCCCTGGGGGAATGTTACGTCCCCAGACCAAAAGGACGGACTCGGTGGGACATGACCCGACCCCGAGCTGAGATGAACACCTGGCCCTGGGGGAATGTTACGTCCCCAGACCAAAAGGACGGACTCGGTGCGACATGACCCGACCCCGAGCTGAGATGAACATCTGGCCTTGAGGGAATGTTACGTCCCCAGACCGAAAGGACGGACTCGGTGGGACACAACCCGACCCCGAGCTGAGATGAACACCTGGCCCTGGGGGAATGGTACGTCCCCAGACCAAAAAGACGGACTCGGTGGGACATGACCCGACCCCGAGCTGAGATGAACACTTGGCCCTGGGGGAAATGTTACGTCCCCAGACCAAAAGGATGGACTCGGTGGGACATGACCCGACCCCGAGCTGAGATGAAAACCTGGCCCTGGGGGAATGTTACGTCCCCAGACCAAAAGGACGGACTCAGTAGGACAGGACCCGACCCCGAGCTGAGATGAACACTTGGCCCTGGGGGAATGTTACGTCCCCAGACCGAAAGGACGGACTCTGTGGGACAGGACCCGACCCCGAGCTGAGATGAACACTTGGCCCTTGGGGAATGTTACGTCCCAAGACTGAAAGGACGGACTCGGTGGGACACGACCCGACCCCGAGCTGAGATGAACACTTGGCCCTGGGGGAATGTTACGTCCCCAGACCGAAGGACGTACTCGGTGGGACATGACCCGACCCCGAGCTGAGATAAACACCTGCCCTGGGGGAATGTTACGTCCCCAGACCGAAAGGACGGACTCGGTGGGACACGACCCGACCCCGAGCTGAGATGAACACTTGGCCCTGGGGGGATGTTACGTCCCCAGACCAAAAGGACGGACTCGGTGGGACATGACCCGACCCCGAGCTGAGATGAACACCTGGCCCTGTGGGGACCCGACCCCGAGCTGAGATGAACATCTGGCCCTGGGGGAATGTTACGTCCCCAGACCAAAAGGACGGACTCGGTGGGACATGACCCGACCCCGAGCTGAGATGAACACCTGGCCCTGAGGGAATGTTACGTCCCCATACCGAAAGGACGGACTCGGTGGGACACGACCCGACCCCGAGCTGAGATGAACACCTGGCCCTGGGGGAATGTTACGTCCCCAGACAAAAAAGACGGACTCGGTGGGACATGACCCGACCCCGAACTGAGATGAACACCTGGCCCTGGGGGAATGTTACGTCCCCAGACCAAAAGGTTGGACTCGGTGGGACATGACCCGACCCGAGCTGAGATGAACACCTGGCCCTGAGGGAATGTTACGTCCCCAGACCAAAAGGACGGACTCGGTGGGACGTAACCCGACCCCGAGCTGAGAGAACCAAGTGACCTCGGCGGAATGAATCCAGCCCAGAGCTAATTAACCAAGTGGCCTCGGCGGAAAGAATCCAGCCCATAGCTAATTAACCAAGTGGCCTCGGCGGAACGAATCCAGCCCAGCCTGATTAACCACGTGGTCTCGGCGGAACGAAATCCAGCCCCGAGCAGGTAATCTTTGGGACTTGCTCAGAAGGAATTGAATCAACCTTGTGAAGCCCTACCGAATCTGGCACGGGCGTCCCCTTGCCAGACCAGTGAAAAACAAAATCAAAACTTTGAAAAATAAGATCAAAAAGGTGGGGGTGACTCGGCACTTGTCCCAAGAAGAACTTTTTACAAATGTAAACAACAGCACGGATGCCTCAAAACAGCGTCCTGCCGAGGCATCCAAAACATAATTCTGAATCTTTCAATTCAGTGTCCCGGCGAACCAGGATTTGGATCACTTGAGCGTTTGAATGGTGAGGGTACATCCTCTACACGTCGGGTCACTGTGGAGCCTGTGTATTGTACGAGGGCTCCTCCTTACCACGCTGGAGCAGACACACGCTACAGGGGCACAACGCATCCCCGTGCTGCGCCTCTCTCGAATCCAAGTGATGAATGGATCAAAGAGTGTCCGGGATACTAAGGGCACATTCCTCCTTAGGTCCGGCATCACTGGAGTTAGCAATCGTCACGGGGGCCTCATCACTCCTCCGTGCTATGCTTTCCCACGGATCCATTACACATCGGGTAAGTGAGGATCAAAGAGTGTTCGACACATTAAGGGCATATTCCTCCTTATGTTTGGTAACACTGGAGCAAGCAATCGCCACGGGGGTATCATCCCTCCCCGTGCTATGCTCTCACGGATCCTATGCATCGAGTATGTCCTTGAGGACCTCGAGCTAAGAGAGATACTTGGTTCTAGGGGAATGTTACGTCCCCAGTCCGAAGGGCTGACTCGGTGGGACGTACCCCGACCCCGAGCTGAGAAAGGCACTTGGAACTGGTGAATGTTACGTCCCCAGGCTGTGACTCGGTGGGACGTACCCCGACCCCGAGCTGAAAAAGGCACTTGGAACTGGGGGAATGTTACGTCCCCAGTCTGAAGGGCTGACTCGGTGGGACGTACCCGAAGGGCTGACTCGGTGGGACGTACCCCGACCCCGAGCTGAAAAAGGCACTTGGACCTGGGGGAATGTACGTCCCCAGTCCAAAGGGCTGACTCGGTGGGACGTACCCCGACCCCGAGCTGAAAAAGGCACTTGGACCTGGGGGAATGTTACATCCCCAGTCCAAAGGGCTGACTCGTTGACGGTGGATTTTGGTCTCAGGGTAATATTGGAATATCACTCCCGAGGAAATCCTCCTTCAATAGTGAATTTGTTTGGTTATGGGGGACCAAAGGCAAACTTAGCAGAAAAACAGATAAATACACCAATCAACAAGGAGATTTAACGTGGTTCGGTGGATTTGGATCCGACCTACGTCCACGGGCACAAACAAGATGATACTTTTATTATTCAAATGCGCTTCTCAGACCGTTCTTTGTGTTTTACAAGTTAGAGCTTGGTGATTCTGATCTCAACTCTACCTGCTCTCAACTTGTTCTCTTATTCTCTCTTTTTGTTCTCCCCCTCTACACTCACTCTACCCTCTTATTTTATGGTGAAGAAATCATATTCCTATTTGTACAAGAATTTCCTAGTTGAAACAATTTCCTTTTCCCATAAGGATTCCTAGTCAAAACTATTCTATTTTCCCATAAGGATTCCTAATTAAACTTACCTTCACTTCTTTTATCCTATTTGGACACTGACTCATCAGTTTTCCCCATGAAAGTAGGATAACTTATCTTCTGGAGCATATCCCGCCATATTCCCGGTCTTCATGAGGTCGGTCATGATGGTCATTGTGCTGAGAATGCTGCTACCGATCTGATAGTGCTCGGTCATCCGAACCAAAGTGGTCGGTTATCGGATCATAAAGTTCTCGGCCACTCACTCATGTGGTCAGGTCGGTATTAATGATCTTTGACCAAGGAGAAAATTACCCTTTTGCCCCTGTCGTGCTGTCTTAAATACCATAGTGCCTAAAAACACCATCAACAAATATCATTGATTAAACGAATATTCGTATTCGATTCGTTTAATATACGAATCCATCACATTTTGATTCGATTCGTTTAAGATTCGATAGAAATTCGATTCGTTGATTCGTTTTGCCACCTCTAATCTTGAATTCATATAAATTTTAATTTTTAGTATATAATATGATTTATTTATTTTTTATTATTTATCGGTAGGAAACTCATTTTAAAAAATCATATAGAGTCTCATAAAATTCAAAGTAATTCAGGATCGCCCATGTCCAAACATACGATAAGTTTTAATTATTAATTACCGTAACTTTTCATGATATTGAAATTAGAGTGAGCTAAGCTACCAGCTCCATTCAATTTTAATATTACTATTTATTAACATGGATCTGCACTTTGTGCATATTGAACACATAATTTAAAAAATCTAATTTACTTAATTTAAATCTATTTTTTTAAAATAAGAAGTCTTAAAATAATAATAACTATTAAAATTAAAAACCTATTAAAATAAGTAATATATATTTTTATTTGTATATTAAAAAAACTTAAAATAAGCTCACATTAATCAATAAAAATTCATTATCTCATGCTTAAATTCTATTTTGTGTAAAATACAAATAAAAAATATTAAAATAAATTTTATATATAATTTAAAAAAAAATCTAATCTCTTAACGCACCACGTGGTACCATCTACAAAATCTATTATTTATTTAATTTAAATCTACCTTTAAAAAAAGATAAAAAATTTTAAAATAATAAAACTATTAAATACGAAACAAAATGAGATGAAAAGTCTTAAAATAATAAACCTATTAAAATAAGATTTTTTTTTTTTTTTTTTTGTATATTGAAAAATGTAACAACGCCTAAAAAATCTATTATTTATTTAATTTAAATCTACATTTTAAAATATGTTAGAATTCTTAAAATAATAAACCTATTAAAATAATAATATTATTAAATAAGAAGTCTCGAAATAATAAATCTATTAAAATAAGAACATAATTAGATAAAATTCTTAAAATAATAAACCTATTAAAATAAGAAACATATTTTTTTATATGTATATTGAATTAAAAATAGAAACATATCTATTGAAGTCTTTTTCATTTTTCATTTTGTTGTTTATTTATCTTTCGACATAATGTGTAATTCTGTTTTAAATACTCTTACCTTTATTAGTTTTTCTACGACGTCACAAATTATGAATGTGATCAATTTCTTATTCTCATATCATATATTTCTTTTGTTAATTTATTTTTATTTTTTATCTTTTTGCTAGATTATTTGGATGTGTTAAAATAAGAAAAATTACTAAAATAAGAAAAATTATCCAACCTTAACACTATTATCCATATAAAATAATACAAAAACAAAATATTTAAAGCAAATATAAACATAATTTCACATATATATATATATTATATATATATATATATATATATATATATATATATAATATATATATATATATATATATATATATATATAATAAAGGAGAATGGTGTTGGAGGAAAGAGAGTGTATCCAACGGCTCTCTTTATGTGGCTTAATTGACGGCTCAGATCATTTCATTGGTAATTGGAGGAAAGAGAGTGAATTGATTGATGAAAAATGTCAAAAATTTTCAAATTTTCAAATTAAAAAATAGAAAGTTAAAATAAAATTATTTAATTAAAAAATAAAATCATTTAATTCTGTAACACCGTGCCGTAGGCACGGGCAAATACTGTAACACCGTGCCGTAGACACGGCCAAATACTGTAACATCGTGCCGTAGGCACGTGCATCATTTAATTAAAAAATAAAATCATTTAATTCTGTAACACCGTGCCGTAGGCACGAGCAAATACTGTAATATCGTGCCATAGGCACGGGCCAAATACTGTAACATCGTGCCGTAGGCACGGGCAAAAACTAGTATATATATATATATATAAGTTAAACATTTTAAACTCTCTCAATGCGCCACATAGGCGACTTAGTTTTGAAATAGGAAAAATAAAATAAAATATTATTAATTAAATATTAAATTAAACTATCTTATCCCTAATAAAAAATAACAAATTGATCTATCCTATTTCTAATCAAAAGATTAGCATCCACTTATTAAAATTACAAACCTATTATAATTAGAATAAATCCACTTAATAATTAGTCCTAAATTTTATTATGTGCTATTGTTATGTAAATAGAATCATACGCAATCATGGTTTGAAAAGATAACTATCATAAATAAATTTAGTTGTCAATATTGTTATACAACTGACATATGAAAACAATCATAATTCAAAAAGAAAACTATTATAATTAAAAGAAATCTTAAATTCATTAATTAGAAGCTGAACTAAAGGAAGAGAGTAAACTCGAATGAAAATGGGAACACAATGATTCGGAGAGGGTTGTTCGATTGAGTTGATTAAGGAAAAAAAATATTTTTCTTTATATTACTCACTCTTTTTTTTTCCAGAATGTATCATTTTAATAGAAATTGCACTATGAACTTCGACTTTAAATGTGAATTTAATTTTGAATTTGTAAGTCGACTATTACTTTTCTGAATTAATTACTATAATTTGTTTAATTTTGTTTGTTTACAATTCCGAATTTATAAAGCTTAACAAGTTTTTTTCTAAAGGTTAGTAGTTTACTTAATTCATTAATGACTATTTTAATATAATTGATACGGAGCGGATTGTTTGATTGAGTTAATTAAGAAAAAAGTCTTTTTTTTATATTGCTTTTTTTTTGTTTTTATTTTTTTAGGATGTATGATTTTGATAGAAATTGCATTATGAACTTTGACTTTAAAGGTGAATTTAATTTTGAATTGTAAGACTACTGTTACTTCTCTTAAATAATTACCATAATCTATTTAATTTTTTTTTGTTTGCAATTCATAATTTATAGAACTTAACAAGTTCGTTCTGAAGGTTAGCAATTTATGTCGTAAATTCTCTAAATATTGAGTTTGGATGAATGGAGGTAATGTCCATTGGGTGGTGCTCTATGAGAAGGGTACCAACATATTAGGACATGTCCTCCAAATTAGAAGAACACACTCCTATGCTCCAAATGGTGCATGGAATGGGTATAACCCTTAGGAGGGTTACACCCCAAACCAAATGGTGCTCTTAAGGCACTCTTTCATGCCTATTTAAGGGGCCTTCAGGTTCATTCTAAAGATCCAGAAGAAAATTCATATGTCTTGTGTTACATCTTTGTGTTTTAGAGTCAAGAGAGTGATTCCATCATTGTCCTAGTTCAAGATCTTGTTAAGGAGTGCCCCTTGAACAAGAGGAATCTAAGTTATCATGGGAGGACGTTAGCCACAAAATCCGTAGAGCACCGAGACGTGGCTAATAAGTTCTTAAGGACGGATGCAACTCGACTTGGACTACAACTTTTCATAAGTTTTCTTCATTTTCCAGGTTTTTGTTTACTTTCTAAGTTTTAGGGTTTGTGTATAATATTGGCATGTTTGTGTTCTGGTTTTATTGATTGTTGATGCACGTTTCATTTCGTTTAATAACACCATTTCCCCAACAATTTACTTAATCATTCATGACTATTTTAATATAATAACTGATGGTTTATCATAATCATTATTTGTTTTCCTTTAAATACTTTATGTTAGCCTCTTAATAGTTTCCAAAAATAATATTTTTCTTATTGTTAATTTATTTTCTTTTAAAATCTTTATGTTAGCCTCTATTTGAAATCTTGTTTTCTTTTCAAATTGAGTTAAATCGTATTTTTTATTTTTTATTTTAAAATTTATTCATATTTAGTAAATCCGAACATATATAATTTAGGAGTTCACCCATATTTAAATTAATTAAAAATAAAATTTGTTTATATATGTACGTATATTATTATTTAGAAGGAATCACATTAACAGAAAGTAAATTAGAATAAGATTAGAAGATAAAAACGACAGTAATATCTTTTAAAGTATTTATTTCCCTACATATTATGTCAATCTCTTTCTATTACCTGATATCTTCTTCGTGTATATATTGATTTATTCAAAAAGATGAGGAGAAAATAAGAAAGAATTAAAAAGAAAAAAGAAAGAAAGTCTTTATAGTTAATGCCAGGAGAAAGATTTATACAAAAAAAAATTTAAAAACCATAAAAAAAAATGCAATAATAGTCTAAACAACAATGGCTTGATAGGAGGAAATGACATACACAAAATTTATTTAATATAGTCAATTCAAACAAAACAAAAACACTGAAAAAATGCACACATAATGTAGTTTTGAAGGAAAAATTATAGACTTCATTTTTATTTCTTTCTCAATTATTTTCTCCTGTGAAATGAAAAGTAATAGTATCAAATTAAGAATTTTTTTTTTAAAAAAAAACCTTAAAAATTCAACTCAATTGTTCAACCCGCGCAAAATACAAGCCCCGAACTAGTAATAATAAATGCAACTCATATATATCATAAATTTGCTATTATCACTAAAATGTTAATAACAATCAGTTGATTAAAAAAAGTAAGCATATGATGAGTGGTAAATAGATCACTATTTTTCATTCTTTTAACTTAATATTTTGTATAGTTTCTTGAGTTTTGTGAATATTTTGATGTGTTTTGTGTTATTTTGTAGATAAATAAAATAACAGGACTCTCTGGAATCAAATCAGGGCCAAAACAGTGAAAAACGGACAAAAAGGGCAAAACTATCTTTTAGGCGTCGTGACGCGCAACAACTCTGTATCGCGACCGCTAACATGCGCTGGAGTATGCTAACGTGCGCCAGACACGTGTCACAATCAGAGAAGTTTGCTATCATGCGCCTTGCTAACATGCGCCAGCCACATGTCAACATCACAGTAATTCTTGCTAACGTGCGTCGTGCCACGTGTCACCACCACATGCTGCCGACAATCGACATCGCCACGTCATTGCCACATCAGCACAATTATTGAGATAATCATTCAGTCGTGCCACGTGTCACCATCTCAGCAGAAGACGCGCCACATGGCACAAATCAACGGCGCGTCGCGACGCGCAATGTTGTACGCGTCGCGACGCGCAGGGCTTATTGATGCCTATAAATTCAGGCCGAATTTTCATTTTCATTTCATACTTCCTTCTAAGGGATTCCTTAAGAATACTCTGAAGATTGTATCTTGTTTGTTTATTTATACCTTTCAGTAATTAATTTTCGCATTTGCATTTTCTTTTATTTATTTTTCAAGTCTTTACTTTCAGCGTTTAATTTTTATTTACTTTTACGCTATTTACTTTTCAGTATTTACTTTTCAGCAATGAGGAGGTAACTCCTCATTGCTTGGGTAAAATGTTAAACTTTTATTACTAATATTTAGATTAATCTCCCTTAATTATAATATATAAACTATTTAAAACTTGACTTAATGAGGATACCGCCTTATGGTCTGTTGGACTTAATGAAATTGATTTTAACCTGACTTAATGAGGATACCGTCTTATGGTCGGTTGTAATTAATTATTAATTTGACTTAATCAGGATACCGCCAATATGGCTGGTTGGTAATTATATGTGTCGTAGCTAAACCTATTATCTAGGGTTGTGATGAATTCCAATATCACCGATTTATAAGGGGTTATTTTATAGTTTCAGTAATATAAATGTTTACTTATTAAGTCTTAAGCTTAATGTTTATTGTTAACTGGTCATTAATAAGATTGATCTGGTAAACTTAAAATAAACTTGACAAATGAATTTTAGGTTTCAGCTTTAGACTTAATAGTCCACGATCTTCCTTGAGGATAAATAACCCTTTAATAGATTTCCTTACAGGATAGACATATACCTGTCGGGCGACGGTAACCATAATTGGAACTTAATCTTAATGAATTCAGGTAACTTGGTTGACATAGACATATGGTTTAATTGGGTTACATTAAGTATTTGCATCTGACCATCGACAGAGGCTTTTGCATAATTTCGTGTTCCAGGTTAGTAAACTAATATATTTCACAAACATGAGATAATCACTTCATCTTTAAAAGATATTGGAAAGATTCACAACCCTGGATAGTTTAATAATATTGAATTTTCCTCAATCTACTTTCACGTCATTTTATTTACTTGTTTTAAGTTTGACTTCACAAATTAGATACTTGTAAAAATTTGACTTCATAAATTAATAGCTTAGGTATTAAGTCCTCGTGGGATCGATACTTTTATACTATTTGAACGATACGTGCGCTTGCGTTATACGCGTGTGATTGCACCGGTCAGCATAAACTATCATTATATAATAAATAAAATACTTAAAACACTGCCTCTAACAATGACTTATTAAAAACTGTTGCTTAAGACTATTTCATTGATAGACGCTCTTAATTTATCTAGTTTGGCAATATTTATAAGTTGTGTGTAAATCTCGAGTTTTTTTACATTGAATATTTTTGTTTATATACACATAATTTTGCTTTTATCACTAAATTTTCTATAACAGTCGGTTGATAAAAAAAATAACGCTTAGAAAAACTACATACGTAATTAATAAAATACTTGCAATTCTACCTCTTAATAAAATTAAGGCTCCAAATAATTAAATGACAATATTTTTTTTTGTGTAGAGTCTTCATTTCGCAACATCAATTATATTCTCAACCAATTTCACCGCACTATCAAACTTTCCCTCCGTATTTACCACCACATACGACTCCCTATTCATCCAATCTCTATGTAAGGTTTTGTTAGGGTTGGTGCTCGGAGTGCCAATCTGGATCGTATTTATGTCTGATTCATGAATACGAGCAATTCCATTTTTCATAATATTACTTATTTAATGGTAGCACCTCTTGTCTTTTATACACATATTCGATCTAATTATGATTAGATCGAAACTAAATCTGATTTAGTGATACATGTATATTAGACAAATACCCTAGGATTTACAATGTAGTGCGCAGTTACAACGTAGTTTGTAATTGATATTGGGAAGCGTCACTATAAGTTGTATATCCTTAAATAAAGTTCCTGGTCAAGATTTACTAACACGGGTCAGTTAGTAAAATCCGTTGAGACCATTACATGTCGTATATCGTGACTTGGTCCGATGGTTTATCCCAATGAACCATAAGTATCGAGAGACTCGTATAGACATGTCGGTGTTTATTTGATAAACACTGAACGACTCACTAAAGATTTCCTAATAGACGATACACCAACGTCAATAGGAATCTTCTCGAGTTGAGCGAGCATAGTGGTCCTTCGACTTGAGATACCACTGTGGATATATGAGTTATCCTCCACACTTTGATGGCAGTCACGTCTAGGGATGGCAGTTGGTAGGGTTTGGTGCGGGTTTGCCATTACCAAACTCGCACCAGCATATGTAAATAAATTACCAAATCCGCACCATACCCGTTGCAGGTTTTAATTTTCATTACCAAACCCGCACCCGCATATAAAAATAAATTACCAAACCCGCACTGGTACCCAACAGATTTTTTACAGGTTTTTAAAATATTGAATTCCTTTATGCTCTTAATAATAAAATCTTTTAATTAAATATTGATACTTTTTCATAACATACAAAACAAAATGTATTTGATAGTTTTCAAATTAGGACACATAAATAAAAATTAAAATATTATAACATAATATCAAATTCATATTATCACAATTAAATACATAATCACTAGCTGAATATCTTTCATTATGTTAAATTTATATCATCAAAATTATTGAACCATGACTAAAAGTAATTTAAAAATATTAAGAGAGAGCAATGCAAAAATTGTAAGTTAGTGAGTCATTTTATATGAGAGATTTTTTTGCCCTAAAGATATAAAATAAAATAAAAAATTAAGCTTGTGGGTAGCGGATACCCGCAGTGGGTATCCGCTGGTTTTGTTTAATTACCAAACCCGCACCAAACCCGCAGCAGGTTTTGTTTTAAATTACAAAACCCGCTTAAGTATTTACCAAATCCTACCCATTGCGGGTGGGTTTTTGCGGGTTTGTGGGCGAAATTGTCATCTCTAGTCACGTCACCGATCTATTTAGATTAGACCTCCGCTTGTTCGTTGGGTGTGGACTGATGCTCATGATATCATGTGCGTATCAAGATAGAATCTGTCAGTCCTGTGTACAGGGCATAAGTATCCTACACGTGTTTGTGATCTAGTAAATCCATGGTCGTGGTATAACTTTGGAAATCAGTTCCGAGTGTTATTTAGAGATCGTAAATTTGAAAGTCGACTATATTATACCGAATGGATTTGACGTTCTTATCTATATCTCAGGTATAATATGGATAGCCTGTGACAAATGGATTATATGTATGCAATGACCTCGACTTGCATAGTTTAGCGAGATTATCTGTCGTCGTCATAATTCATGAGTGGGTGAATTATGGACATTTCAAACCTAAACTTAGAGAGTCTCACAATATAAAGTGTACTCGTTGAGCACTTGGGCAACGCGTTATGAATAATACAGATTATTCATAAAACTTCATCGGATTAAATGAGTTAATTCGAATCGTTTAATCGGTTAAACGAAAATACATACATATGGACTTTTTTCGGTCAATCGTAATTATTGTGTATTTGTATTTGATAAATAATTTGATTAGATACACATTAATTAATTGTCAAATGAGATTTTGACACATGTCAGTAATATATGTATTTGTTATTTACTGTAAATAAAATACATATATAATAATAATTATATTAATTAATGAATTAATTATTTAAATGTTAAATATTTGAATAATTAATTGATAAACTTTTTCATAATTGTTATGAAAAATATTTAATTATTATTGGTGACACATGACATGATTTAATTAAACTTTACTTGTGCAAATATGATTTGTTAACATAAAGTTTAATGTAATTTGATTGGATCAAATTTTGAAATTGACAAAAATACCCCATAAAGTCGGTTTTGGTCTTCTTTTTATTTTGAAAATTTTGTTTTCTTCATTTGGAGAACACCATGGCCGAACATAAACCTAAACAAAAGCTCTCAAATTTGGTTTGTTGAAACAATAAGGAAAATGAAGAAATTCAAGAAAAAAAACTTTAAGAAATGAAGGAATTAAAGGTAATTCTATATATCTTAAAGCTTGAAAGCATGTTTCTTGTTTCTTGATGATCTAGTAAGATTTTAGGGTTTCCTTTTTCTTAAGAATTTGGGGCTTTTGGTTTTGGTGGATGAATTGGAAGCATAGTGCATGTGTGAAGTGATATTGGATAATATTATTGTAATATTTATTCAATTTGGTCATTTGATGATGAGTTGTCATTCTAGAGTGTTATGACCACTCTTGTAATACCTAGAATTGTTCTTAAGTGGTTCATGTGTGGTGACTTTGATTGGTGTTTTGATTAATTGGATTAATCTTGAAAAATTGGATTTAAAGCATGAAAATTTTGATATATTTCAATTCTGGATCAGATCTGGAAATATTGTTCATATGTTGATGAAAATTATGTCTTTTGAATGTATTGGATGTGTTTTGAGTGTTGGAACAATTGCCGAAAATTGTTTCGGAGTTGAAATAAGCGAAAACGACGTTACCAGGTGACTTTTGAGCTAACCGGGTGACGGCTGCTCAAACAGTGAATTTGTCACTGTTCGGGCAGTCCATGAACTGCCCTAATACTATTGGGGCTGACCTGGGCAGCCCTCATGTGTATTGGATGATCGGTTCGGTCAAAAATACATTTTACGTCATTTTGCGGAAAAATATTTTCGTAAAAGTTTCGCGACGTTTCATATATATTTATGTCGCTATTTGATATCGAATAAATGTGTTTAGGTGAAATATGAATGAATTATTCATATTGGATATTGAATAATTCATTCGGTAATTTAAAAAGTTTTAAAATTACGATTTCGCCCGAACCGCGCTTCCGCCGCGCCCTTTGCCCAAAACCCTAACAGTTTTGGGGTTAGCACGGAAGTATCAATGTGATTGGAATTTAAAATTTTCTTCCAAAACCACTTTAAAGATCGTGGTTATGTCGTTGTTGATGTAAATATTCTATTAAATTAATCTCTATTAATTTTAACATGCATGCAATAAATTTTATTTATCAATATAAATAATATTTACTAATAATAAAACATATCTTGATGTGCTTATTATCTTTCTTGAGTCTTTTGAATATCCTCCTTGATTTTTCTCTTGTAGTAGTGCACCAAGCGTTGCACCTCTAGTTGGCACACTAGCACTCATCTACGAACAAATCGTTCTCACTTTTGACAACAAAAGAAACCATTTTCTTTTCTATGATGTTTGAAGTGTTTAAGAATAAATTGCAAAACACAATGTGTGTGTATATATATTCATGCAAACAAACGGCTTGCTTATATATATATATATATACTAGTTTTTGCCCGTGCCTACGGCACGGTATTACATAATTAAATGATTTTATTTTTTAATTAAATGATGCCCGTGCCTACGGCACGGTGTTACATAATTAAATGATTTTATTTTTTAATTAAATGATTTTATTTTAATTTTCTATTTTTTAATTTTTAATTTGAAATTTTTTGACCATTTCCATCAATAAATTCACTCTCTTTCCTCCAACTACCAATGAAATGATCTGAGCCGTCAATTAAGCCACATAAAGAGAGCCGTTGGATACACTCTCTTTCCTCCAACACCATTCTCCTTTATTATATAGATATATATATTTATTTTTTATCAAGCAACATCAATTGCTTATATTTCTTTTGCATCAACGTGAACATCATTCAAATTGCTTATTTTTTAAAATATAACGTGAACATCATTCAAATTGCTATATATATATATATTAGCATATGATTTATTTTAATTGTATCCCAATACAACAAGAACAATCTAATATATCTCTAAATCAAATTTGGTCTCTTAAAAATTCATTCCAAAATAAACTAGTATACTTAATCAAATTAGAAATTCTAATTAAATAAAATTTTCCTTATTTAATCTCAATTAGGACTCTAATTAATTTGGGTGCTAGTCCACTAAATTAAATCACAATAGATTAAATACTATTTTGGCCAAATAATTAATTAACTATTAATTAATTAATTTACTTACTTAATTTTAATTAATAATGAATGAAATTTATATTTAATTTAATTTAATTTATTTAATATAAATATCAAATATCTTATTTAATAATTAAATTTAATTTTATATTTTGAATTTATTAATCAAATTAATATTTATGAAAATATCATGATTATCCTAATCCAATTAGGAAACGCCAAAATAATCATTTATTAACTTTTAATAAACATCATTGAATTTGTAACACAGACGGAAACTATATTGTGCGACCGTCCTAGATTTATTATTGAGTAGCAGTGAAATATCTATGATATTCTACAGATTTTGGGTGTTTGCGGTGCGGTTCGGGTCAGTTTTTTCATTTTTCACTTCAAACCGCGCGGGTCGGCGGTTTGGGAAATTAGAAACCGAAACCGCAAATTTGATAAGGAAAACCGTGGCGGTTTGGATTATAATTTTTTTAAAGGAAATTTTGTGTGTTTTCACATAATAATTGAAGAGAAAAAATACATAATTTTTATTTATATATTGCATATTGTCATATGATAATTAAATATCTTAAATTTCATGGTTAAAGAAGAAGAAAAATATAAAATAATATCTAATTTGAAAGCGGGTCGGCGGTTTAGCGGTTCGGATTGCGGTTTGAGTCAAAATTTACTGTTTTGGGCGGTTCGGGTTGCGGTTGGGTCAAAACCGCACACCGACCCAAAATTTGCGGTTCGATTCAGATTGACCCGAAAATCATTTTTAATTTTTTTTCAAACCACGCGGTGCGGTTCGGGTCAGGTTAGGTTTGACCCGAAACCGTGATCACCCCTACCACAGATCATGGGTAATCGCCTAGCAGCAAGTCATGGCCCATAGTCAATGAATGAAGTAGGAAAACATATAAACCTATTAGAATACACTTAGAACATGTCATCTCATTCCTTCCGATATTTATATTTCTTATCGAATCTGGGATCATGGTAAGGTCAAATCTTTATTCTCGACATATCGTAAACTATATCTTGTGGATTTGATATCTCTAAGATATCGACTGTTTTGGCTAAAGACTTATATCCACAACTTTGAGTTTCCTTGAAATATCTCTAACTTTTATTATCAAAGCAATCAGATCTCATCTTGAAGCATACGCGACTTCGTACGTCAATCGCTCAAGACCATCTAGCATTTATTCAAATGACGTGGATAGTCGAATAAGGATATACTAGTGAACCAAGAGTACTATCACACAAGTCATCATATACTAGTGAACCAAGAGTACTATCACACAAGTCATCATATACTAGTGAACCAAGAGTACTATCACACAGCAGCAATAAATTTTATTTACATTTGTATAAACATTCAGAACGAATAGTTTTAATATACTATGTATTTTTTAATAAATTTTCAGTATAATAATAAAATAATTATTAGAATATCTCATAATTGTGCTATTAATCGGCAATTTTTTTTGACATAATAATATTTTTTTAAATATTAAATTGAATATTTTAGAGTAAAATTATGTAAAATATTTTTTTTATTTCTTTTAGCGTCGCCTACATTAGACGCTAAAAGTATAAACTTTCGACGCTAAAAGTATACAAATATAATTTTTTTATTTCTTTTAGCATTGCCCACGTTCGACGCTAAAAGTCTTCTATTTTTAGCGTCGAATACTTTCGTCGCCATATATGAACTATAGCGTCGTGAATTCTTTTTTTTTTTTTGTCGAAATAATTTGGACGCAAAGTAAGAGGTTTTAGCATCGATAATCTCTATTTCGAAGCTAATTGTCGTTCTCGTCCACATTTTAGCGTCTAAGTTTGGCGTCGAAATGTTTCGACCCTATTTACTGTTTGCGTCGAACTTTTGACTTTTGGCGTCGACTGTTTTCGACGCTAAAGGCCTTATTTTTTGTAGTGATTGAAGATCAATGGACTTTTGATTGCAAATGGGAAGTTTACATGTGGAATCAAAGACTAAGTAACCAAAAATCAGTTGTATTACGTCCAAAAGTCTTTTACTACTACTAAATTAGTGTCAGGAAAGACTTTTACTGACACTTGTTAATAATGTCAATAATCAAGGAATCAGGGATCACTGACACTAGTTAATAGTGTCAGTAATTTTTTGAAACAACAATATCATTAATATTCTGACACGATAATATCATTAATATATTGATACTTAAACATCACTAAAATATTGATATAATTTTAAGTATCAAAATTTTATGTTAGCATTTAGTGTCTGTAAATTACATTACCATGTTATCGGAATTTTTTTAAACAAAAAATTAAATGTATATTTATTTTTTCCTGTTTTATACTACACAATCTGAAATTTGTACTAATATAACCAAACACCACATAATACTAAAATCTAAATTCATATAAACCTTTCATAAAATCAACATTCTTACAAAATCGGGTAAAATGACACCACAATTCAAATATAACTACAATATTCTTATAAAATTGGTCATTAGCCAATAATTCAAACAAAATTTTTGTTAAGTATTCAATTAATGTAAAAGTAACTGTTGTTTTCATATGTGTTATTAATCACTTTTTACATACATTATTTAATCACAATCATTAACAGAAATCATGCAAGTCATGAAATTATAAACTTGAAAAGTAAGAGAACTTGAAAATGTGTTGTAGAAGATGATGATCTTAACCAAGTCGATATGCCTCTATCCTTAAGAATTTATTAGCCATGCCTCGATGTTCTATGAATTTCTTGTGGCTAATGTTCTCCCGTGATAACTTGGTTGCTTCTTGTAGAATGGACACTTCTTTTTACAAGAACATAAACTAATGAAAAATGGTGGAAACTCTCAACTCTAGACTTAAGAATGTAAGTATGTGAAAAATGAATCCAAAAAGCCTTTTTTTTTATAGGCATGTATGGTGCCTTTATGGGCATCCTTTGGTTTAGGGTGTACCCTCCTAAAAGTTATATCTCTTCCTAATATCTTTTTAAGCCTAGAGTTACATCCTTTCACTTTAGAGGATATGTGTTAGATAATGAAAGAAAGTCTTGAATTCACTCTATATGAATTTACAATGGTAGGAGTCTTTATATAAGCTACATAGAAAACCAAAATAGAAAAAAAAATCCTATAGTTATGAATAATAATAATGAATATATGAAATCTTTATCTAATAGGGAAATATAATAAAACAATGAATCCTAATGGTACTAGGAAATCTATTTTGGATATTGATTCCATATTCCTTAACACCCCCCTCAAACTCAAGCTGGTGACAATGAACAAGCTTGAGGTTGCATCTTGAAATCGGAGAGTGGAGTTCTGAAACTGGAAATCTGGAAACTTAGAGGGTGGAAACCTTGATATAAATGATGAGCTTTAACCTATGAAGTCCGAAGAGGGGAGCCGAAGCCCAAAAGGATGTCGAAGCCGAAGAGCTTTAACCTACGAAACCCGAAGGGGGAGCCAGAGTCCAAGAGGGTACCGAAGCCGGAAATGGAGCGAAATCCCGAAAGAGAGCTGAAGCCGGAGAGGGAGCGAAATCCCTAAAGAGAGTCGAAGCCAGAGATGGAGCAAAATCCCGAAAAGAGAGTCGAAGCCTGAGAGGGAGCGAAATCTCGAAAGAGAGTCAAAGCCTGAGAGAGAGCGGAGGCCCAAAAGGGAGCCGAAACTTGAGAAGTAGCAAAATTTCGAAAAGAGCTCGAAAATATGAAAGAGAGTCGAAACTTGAAAGGATCACACTTGTGAAGGGGTGGCGCATGGGAAAAGTAATGTGGTGGTTGTCAACGGGGGCGCGTGAGGGTCATGCAATTATGGTAGCCGTGATCCCCCACGCGCCGATGAGAATCAGAGAGAGTGAAACTAGAAAATTCAAAACCTGGTGTCTGATACCATGTTAGATAATGAAAGAAGGTCTTGAATTCACTCTATATGAATTTACAATGGTAGGAGCCTTTATATAAGCTACATAGAAAACCAAAATAGAAAAGGAATCATATAGTTATGAAGAATAATAATGAATGTTGATGGTGTTTTTAGGCACTATGGTATTTAAGACAGCACGACAGGGGCAAAAGGGTAATTTTCTCCTTGGTCAAAGATCATTAATACCGACCCGACCACATGAGTGAGTGGCCGAGAACTTTATGATCCGATAACCGACCACTTTGGTTCGGATAACCGAGCACTATCAGATCGGTAGCAGCATTCTCAGCACAAATGACCATCATGACCGACCACATGAAGACCGAGCACAGGGCAAGACATGATCGGGAAAATAAGGCATTCTATCCATATGAGATAAGATAATAAGTTATCCTACCTTCATGTGGTAAACTAGTAAGTCAATGTCCTAGTATGATAAAGGAAGTAAATGTAGTTTTTGACTAGGAATCCTTATGGAAAAAGGGAATAGTTTTGACTAGGAATCCTTATGGAAAAAGGAATAGTTTCAACTAGGAAACT
Source organism: Zanthoxylum bungeanum (assembly GCA_019454045.1). Lineage (NCBI taxonomy): Eukaryota > Viridiplantae > Streptophyta > Magnoliopsida > Sapindales > Rutaceae > Zanthoxylum > Zanthoxylum bungeanum. The sequence goes on from SKCR01000013.1 coordinate 54,994, forward strand.
CTTGTACAAATAGGAATATGATTTCTTCACCATTATAAATAGGAGGGTAGAGTGAAGAGAAAGAGGAGGAACGAAAAAGAGAGAATAAGAGGAACAAGTTGAGAGCAAGGTAGAGTTGAGATCAGAATCATCAAGCTCTGACTTGTAAACACAAAAAAGATCCGAGAAGCGTATTTCAGTAATAAAAAGTATCATCCTGTTTGTGCCCGTGGACGTAGGTCGGACCAAGATCCGCCGAACCACGTTAAATCTCCTTGTTGATTGGTGCATTTATCTGTATTTTGCTAAGTTTGTTTTTGGTCCCCCATAACCAAACAAATTCACAGTTGGAGGAGGATTTCCTCGGGAGTGATATTCCAATATTACCCTGAGACCAAAATCCACCGTCAACAGTTGGCGCCGTCTGTGGGGAACTTCACAAAAAGCAGTTCACGTGATAAGACAAATGGCAGAGACGGAAATCACCAACCAGGAGGTCCGGCAATGGACTGGATGAAAAAAATGGAAGATGGCATGAGGTCTATGATGGATCGACTAGAAAGAATGGAAGGAGCAAACAACGAGGAAACTGAAACCGAGACCGGACAGAAGAGGAAAGAGGGAGAGAGGGAAAAGAGTAAGCGAAAACGAGGGACCTAGAAAGAGAGGACCCTATGGGATAAGATCTAAAGTGGTAGGAAGAGAGCCACGATCAGAAGACACATGGGAAGAAGAAGAGGAGGAACAATCACCCGACTCCTCCTCTGACAGATTTTACAGCTCCGAGAGGGAAGACAGAAAGTATAGCGAAGACGTACAGGAGACCCCCGGGCTCAAAGAACGCCACGCCCGGAACGACAGGCGAACAGAACACAGAAGGCGACATAGGGGCACAACCCGTGAAATAAAGTCTTGGCTAAGAAAGGAGATGACCAGATGGGAAGAAGGCCTCAAGATCGGCGCGGGAGACACCCGAGGTGAGGAAGAGGGGTCTCCCCTTACGGAAGAGATAAAGTCAGCACAGTTCCCGAAGCGATTCAACATGCCGACCATGGCACCATACAAAGGCCACTCCGACCCAAAATCCCACATCGAAAACTTTGTCCTCCTGATGGAAGTACAGGGAGTAACGGGCGACGCCATATGCAAAGTTTTCCCCCTAACTCTGGCCGGACCGGCCATCCTATGGTACAGAAGCCTAGCCCCAGGAGCATCAGCAACTTCGCACAACTGAGGAAGTCATTCATACGACACTTCAAAGGGGCATGCGTCCCAAAGAAAATGGTGGGAGAATTGAGACTGATGAAGCAGGGGGATGATGAGCCCCTGAGGAATTTTATTGAAAGGTACCACAATTTGGTGCTCGAGGTCGGAGCGTACGAGTCATCGGAAGCGCTAGAAGTCTCAAGGGAGATCTGAAGGTCGGAAGTTGTGGACTCACCTGAGGATCCAAGACACCCCGGACTACGCCACCGCTCTGGAGGTGGCCCGAAATTTTTTTGTTGGAGAACGAAGAGAAAGCATCCCGGAAAGGGAACACCATCAAAGAAAGAACCGCAAGGGAGGGTGCCCCCCGCCGGACAGAAAGAGAATCTAGAAGACCACCCCCAAAGCACAAAGAATTCAAACCACTGCACCGGGACAATCAAGAGAGGAGGGCGCCGACCCAAGTGAACCATGTAGTAAGGGAAGATGCATACATTCCCCTGAAGAAACCATTGGGACAAATCGTCATGGAGATCCAGGGGAAAGGCCTCTTGGTAGAACCCGACCAAAGGAGATTCCCTCCGGACAAAAGGAACCTAAAAGCTTATTGTGTGCACCACAACTCCAAAGGACATCCAACAGACGGATGCAAAGATCTGCGAGAACAAATGGAGACCTGGCCCGGAACGGGTACCTAAACAAATACATTGACCACGAGGTCATGACCGCCAGACAAAGAGCACGCGGTCGTCAAATAAATATCATCACAGGAGGAAGAACGCTGGCCGGAAACTCTAACCGTCAAGGAAAGATTACAACAGAACCCGAGGACCGGATATCTTAGAAACAGAACAGGGCAAAGGACTACCGAGAGGCCGGTCAGTACCAATAATGTTCACCGAGGAGGATACCCGAGGAGTAAGTTTCCCTCATGACGATGCATTGATAATCAAGGCAGTCATCAGCGGGTCAGAAGTAGACAGAATCCTAGTGGACCCCGGGAGCGCAGTGGATATAATTTCCAGAGAAGCGCTGGACAACATAGGGGTAGAATATGCAACCCTTACCAACGATAGCACCCCCTTATACGGTTTCGGAGGAGCAGCCGTTATCCCACTGGGAAGAATACAGTTGGCAATAACTGTCGGGACACATCCCCGGACCCGGACGATCATGACAGACTTCACTGTGGTAGACTGCATGAGCAGTTACCAGGCCATCGTCGGACGACCCTTCATGATGAAAACGAAAGCTGCGATGTCCTGCTACCACCTAAAACTGAAATTCCCCACCCGGGAAGGGATTGGAATTGTAGGCGGAAGCCAGAAAACAGCTCGCAGCTGCTTCGCAACTCTCTCACGAGAAACTCTATGCATCGCAGAACACAGTCGAAAACGACAAAGGAACCAGGGAGAAGAAGAAGAAGACAGAGGCCCAGGCGTTTGGCCGAACAAAAGTGCTCGACTCACAACAGCCGAGGAAACCGAGGAGAGAGAACGTTACGGAACAGGCCCCGAGATTACAAAATGGGCGGTCGGTATCAAACCATGCCCACCAATGAACCAAATATAAAGTTTTTTCTCAAAGTATTACGCAGAAGAACTGTAAGAGGACAGTATGTCCCCAAATATGAATAAAACATTTTTTATCCGTTTTCTAAAAAAAAAAAAATAAAAAAAAAATAAAATTGAAAGACATATTCAAAGACAGGGGACATACTCAAACGCCCACTACATAAAGACAGTCGGGCGCCAAGGCCCCTTGAACCATCAGCTCGAGACTGGATCTTATTCCGCCGGGGTCGTTCAGCTCGGGGTCGGGCACGTCCCACCGAGTCAGCCCTTCGGACTGGGGACGTAACATTCCCCCAGGTCCAAGTGCCTTTCTCAGCTCGGGGTCGGGTATATCCCACCGAGTCAGCCCTTCGGACTGGGGACATAACATTCCCCCAGGTCCAAGTGCCTTTCTCAGCTCGGGGTCGGGCACGTCCCACCGAGTCAGCCCTTCGGACTGGGGACATAACATTCCCCCAGGTCCAAGTGCCTTTCTCAGCTCGGGGTCGGGTATATCCCACCGAGTCAGCCCTTCGGACTGGGGACGTAACATTCCCCCAGATCCAAGTGCCTTCTTCTACTCGGGGTCGGGTATATCCCACCGAGTCAGCCCTTCGGACTGGGGACGTAACATTCCCCCAGGTCCAAGTGCCTTTTTCAGCTCGGGGTCGGGGTATGTCCCACCGAGGCATGCTCCTTGGACTGGGGAGGTAACATTCCCCCAGGTCCAAGTGCCTTTCTCAGCTCGGGGTCGGGTATATGCCACCGAGTCAGCCCTTCGGACTGGGGACGTAACATTCCCCAGGTCCAAGTGCCTTTCTCAGCTCGGGGTCAGGTATACCCCACCGAGTCAGCCCTTCGGACTGGGGACGTAACATTCCCCCAGATCCAAGTGCCTTCTTCTACTCGGGGTCGGGTATATCCCACCGAGTCAGCCCTTCGGACTGGGGACGTAACATTCCCCCAGATCCAAGTGCCTTCTTCTACTCGGGGTCGGGTATATCCCACCGAGTCAGCCCTTCGGACTGGGGACATAACATTCCCCCAGGTCCAAGTGCCTTTCTCAGCTCGGGGTCGGATATATCCCACCGAGTCAGCCCTTCGGACTGGGGACGTAACATTCCCCCAGGTCCAAGTGCCTTTTTCAGCTCGGGTTCGGGCTATGTCCCACCGAGGCATGCTCCTTTGGACTGGGGAGGTAACATTCCCCCAGAGCCAAGTGTTTCATTCAGCTCGGGGTCCCCAGGGACATACTCGATGCATAGGATCCGTAAGAAGCATAGCACGGGGAGGGATGATACCCCTGTGACGATTGCTTGCTCCAGTGTTACCGAACACTCTCTGATCCTCACTTACCCGATGTAATGGATCCGTGGGAAAGCATAGCACGGGGGATAGTGATCCCCCCGTGACGATTGCTAGCTCCAGTGATGCCGGGCCTAAGGAGGAATGTGCCCTTAGTATCCCGGACACTCTTTGATCCATTCATCACCTCGGATCCGCGAGAGATGCAGCACGGGGATGAATGGTGCCCCTGTAGCGTGTGCCTACTCCAGCGTGGTAAGGAGGAGCCCTCATATGATACACAGGCTCCCCAGTGAACCGACGTGTAGAGGATGTGCCCTTACCAATCAAACGCTCTATTTGATCCGAATCCTGGTTCGCCGGGACACTGAATTGAAAGATTCAGAATTGTGTTTTGGAGGCCTCAGGCAGGACGCTGTTTTGAGGCATCCGTGCTGTTGTTTACATTTGTAAAAAGTTTTCTTTTGGGACAAGTGCCGAGTCACCCCCCACCTTTTTGGTCTTGTTTTTCAAAGTTTTGATTTTGTTTTTCGCTGGTCTGGCAAGGGGACGCCCGTGCCAGATTCGGTAGGGCTTCACAAGGTTGATTCAATTCCCTTCTGAGCAAGTCCCAAAGATTATTCGGCTCGGGGCTGGATTCGTTCCGCCGAGGCCACTTGTTTATTCGGCTCGGGGCTGGATTCGTTCCGCCGAGACCACTTGGATTACCTGGCTCGGGGCTGGATTCGTTCCGCCAAGGCCACTTGGATTACCTGGCTCGGGGCTGGATTCGTTCCGCCAAGACCACTTGGATTACCTGGCTCGGGGCTGGATTCATTTCGCCGAGGCCACTTGTTTATTCGGCTCGGGGCTGGATTCGTTCCGCCGAGGTCACTTGGTTTCTCTCAGCTCGGGGTCGGGTTACGTCCCACCGAGTCCGTCCTTTTGGTCTGGGGATGTAATATTCCCCCAGGGCCAAGCGTTCATCTCAGCTCGGGGTCGGGTCGTGTCCCACCGAGTCCGTCCTTTTGGTCTGGGGACGTAATATTCCCCCAGGGCCAAGCGTTCATCTCAGCTCGGGGTCGGGTCGTGTCCCACCGAGTCCGTCCTTTTGGTCTGGGGACGTAACATTTCCCCCGGAGCCAAGTGTTCATTTCAGCTCGGGGTCGGGTTACGTCCCACCGAGTCGGCCGTCGTCAGCATAAGGGCAAAGCATTGTCTCCACGGGTAGATATCGGGATCCTCGTTGACTGAGCACATGAGGATGGCAGGAAGGACCAGATTTGCAGCCAAGACATTTTTCTTTGCGATTCCTGGAGTGACCACCGACGGATTCATCGGCACACCATCTTTTTTATAGTTCCCGGCATCAACTCGCAAACTCGTTGTTACCGAGAACTAGGGGACAGATGTTGATGGTGTTTTTAGGCACTATGGTATTTAAGACAGCACGACAGGGGCAAAAGGGTAATTTTCTCCTTGGTCAAAGATCATTAATACCGACCCGACCACATGAGTGAGTGGCCGAGAACTTTATGATCCGATAACCGACCACTTTGGTTCGGATAACCGAGCACTATCAGATCGGTAGCAGCATTCTCAGCACAAATGACCATCATGACCGACCACATGAAGACCGAGCACAGGGCAAGACATGATCGGGAAAATAAGGCATTCTATCCATATGAGATAAGATAATAAGTTATCCTACCTTCATGTGGTAAACTAGTAAGTCAATGTCCTAGTATGATAAAGGAAGTAAATGTAGTTTTTGACTAGGAATCCTTATGGAAAAAGGGAATAGTTTTGACTAGGAATCCTTATGGAAAAAGGAATAGTTTCAACTAGGAAACTCTTGTACAAATAGGAATATGATTTCTTCACCATTATAAATAGGAGGGTAGAGTGAAGAGAAAGGGGAGGAACGAAAAAAGAGAGAATAAGAGGAACAAGTTGAGAGCAAGGTAGAGTTGAGATCAGAATCATCAAGCTCTGACTTGTAAACACAAAAAAGATCCGAGAAGCGTATTTCAGTAATAAAAAGTATCATCCTGTTTGTGCCCGTGGACGTAGGTCGGACCAAGATCCGCCGAACCACGTTAAATCTCCTTGTTGATTGGTGCATTTATCTGTATTTTGCTAAGTTTGTTTTTGGTCCCCCATAACCAAACAAATTCACAGTTGGAGGAGGATTTCCTCGGGAGTGATATTCCAATATTACCCTGAGACCAAAATCCACCGTCAACAATGAATATAAGAAATCTTTATCTAATAGGGAAATATAATAAAACCACGAATCCTAATGGTACTAGGAAATCTATTTTGGATATTGATTCCATATTCCTTAACAATATGTCTCTTCAACTTGTGCATTTCCCATAAGACACTTCTTAAGGACATATCTCACATACAGTTATAAATATTAAGAGAATTTCCTATAATAACTTCATTACTAATCCAAAATTTCACTTCCAACATACACCATCCACCTTTCTAGCAACTTCATTTACACAAAATATACATACATACATACATACATTAACAACCAACAATTCTAAATAGCTAACAATTCTAATCTCAAAAAAATAGAAATCCTTGATTTTTAATTTATTATATATCTAGTAAACACTCAAGGTAGAAATAAAAACTTAAAAGAAACGAACTATAAGTAAAATATTAGTACAAGTATAGCAAATAAAACTTATATCAATGATTATATGGGATAACGACAATCTATCCTAACTTTGTGATGCCCAAAAGTTCTAAAATATATATTGAGGCCCATTTCTGACGCTGGTAGTCCTGAAAAGACACCGCTGAAGATTATTCTCAATCTTAGGTTGTATAGAATCTTCTTAGTCTTTGGTGCATGTCACTTGTGCTGAAATAAATAAATGGTTTATAACATGAAACAAATGAAGGCTAACAAAATATAGGAAAACATTTAACCTACCTAATCACGATTTTATGAATCTAACACGTAAGCGTACGTATTGTTTAAGTAATATAGTGATTATTAGTCAGATATTAATATTTATTTTATTAATATCAAGACTAATCTACTTAACTCAAACTAAACTATTGGTTGAGAAAGAGAATTATTAATTAAAAATTTATTTGAAAGATTAAATATATAGCAAATGATAATTTTGGAGTTTAAACTTTATGCGCGAGAAGAACCTAAGGTTGCAACTTCACTTAAGCACACACATAATAAGTTCATGCATTTTTCAATCAATTGAGTTGTTGTTACTAATTATTAATCTAGAATAATAAATTATTCACAAGTCTCTTTCGATGGTCATGTAAATATATTCAGAATGAATCAATTAACTATATATTTATGTTAATTAAATTAAATCGAATTCATTAAAGTCAGGTTCCAATCTTGGTTACGTATGCCTTTTAGGTATATGTCTATCCTGCAGGGAAATCTATTCAACGAATAAGATCACACACTATTAATCTCACGTCTAGCATAAATCCCCTTTGTCAAGATCCTAAGGATTTACCAAGACTATTTTACTATTGACCAAACAAATAAAATATGTGTTCAAGCACAAAAAATAATAAATAATCAATAAAATTCCAAAAAAATTACAAATATGCAAATAATTAATTAAACATGCTCAAGATCCATTCCTAAAATTCATTAGCTACTCATAGTATTCAATAAAAATAAAGTAATCATTAATTCAAGGCAAAGAACGCATAAAATATAAAGTTATAGAGAAAATGGAAGAAACAATCTCCCATTTGCAGTATTCTTCTTCAAAATCCAATTATGGTTGATGCACTTATTCTTGTTAGGGTTGATGCTCGGAGTGCCAATCTGGATCGTATTTATGTCCGATTCATAAATACGAGCGATTCTATTTTCCATAATATTACTTAATTTTATGGTAGCACCCATGTCTTTTATACACTTATTCGATCCAATCACGATTAGATATCTGATTACAATTGGATCGAAACTGAATCTGGTTCAGTGATACATGTATATTAGACAAAGACCCTATGATTTGTAGTATAGTGCGCAGTTACAAAGTAGTTTGTAATTGACATTGGGAAACGCACTATTAATTGTATATCCTTAAATAAAGTTCCTGGTCAAGATTTGCTAACATGGGTCGGTTAGTAAAATCCGTTGAGACCAGTACATGTCGTATATCGTGACTTGATCTGATGGTTTATCCCAGTGAACCATGAGTCTCGGGAGACTCGTATAGACATGTAGGTGTTTATTTGATAAGACACTGAACGACTGACAGAAGGTTTCCTAATAGATGGTACACCAACGTCAATAGGAACCTTCTCGAGTTGAGCGAGCGTAATGGTCCTTCAACTTGAGATACCACTGTGGATATATGAGCCATCCTCCACACTTTGATGGCAGTCACGTCAACGATCTAGTCATGATCAAACCTCCACTTGTTCGTTGGGTGTGGACTGATGCTAATGATATCTTGTGCGTATCAAGGTAGGATCTGTCAGTCATGTGTACAGGGCATAGGCATCCTCACATGTTTACGATCTAGTAAATCCATGGTCGTGGTATAACTTTGAAAATCAGTTCCGAGTGTTATTTAGAGATCATAAATTGAAAGTCGACTGTATTATACCGAATAGATTTGACGTTTTGATCTATATCCCAGGTATAATACGGATGGCCTGTGACGGAGGGATTATACGTATGCTATGACCTCGACTTGCATAGTTTAGCGAGATTATCCGTGGTCGTCATAATCCATGAGTGGGTGGATTATGGACACGAAATTGGATTTCGTGACGGATAGACCTAAACTTAGAGAGTCCCACAATATGAAGTGTACTCGTTGAGCACTTGGGCAACTCGATATGAATAATACAGATTATTCAGAATACTTCACCGAATTAAATGAGTTAATTCGGATCGTTTAATCGGTTAAACGATAACACATGCAATTATGGGATTTTGTCCGCTAATAATTATTGTGTATTTGTATTTGTATTTGATACATAATACGATTAGATACACATTAACTATTCGTCAAATGAGATTTTGACACATGCCATAAATATATGTATTTATTATTTAATGTAAATAAAAATACATATATGGTTGTATTTAATTATTTATTTATTTAATTGTTAAATGATTAAATAATTGAAATTTAAAATACATTATCTTTTTGACATAATTTGTATGACAAATGGTGACATATAATTGGACCAAATGGCATATATTAATTGTACTTTATATGTGTTCCAATTTGATTGGATTAGATCAAGTATAATTAAATTTAATTTGATTAAATGGTAAAAAAAAGACAAAAATTGCCCACTTTTTACTCCATTATTCAGTCAACCATATAAAGGAGAGAGAGAAATTGTTTCTTCATCATCTTCATTCTTTGCTCACTGCCGTGAGTCTTCAAAATGGGTTTTGGAAATTTGTTTCAAAATCCATAAAGAAAACAAAGAAAATTCAAGAAAAAAATGGCTTAGAAATTGAAGATTAAAAGCTAATCCTTAATCCATAAGCTTGAAAATTTGTTTTATGTTTTTTCTTGAATACTTAGAAATATTCTAGGGTTTCTTTGTTTGTGGAAAATTTGGGGCTTTTAGTTGTGGTGAGTTGAAATGGAAGATTAGTGCATGTGTGAAGTAGGATTAATGTAATTTCATTCCAATTTTGTTCAAATTATTGTTGGATAGTATTGTTATCATTCTAGAGTTATTGACCAACTCTTAGATAGCCTAGAATTGTTCTAGAGTTGTTCATATGTGGTGAGACTCATTTGGTGATGGATTAATTAGATTAATCTTGTTGAAAATTGGATTAAAGAATGAATTTTTGGCCAATTTCGTTTTCTATTTTGACCTGTAAATAAATCTAATTTTTTTGATGAAATTGTTATCTTTAGAATATTTTGGATGTGTTTTGGGAATTGGAACAATTTCCGGAAAGTGTTTCCGATTTGAAATAAGCGAAAATGGCCAAGAACGGCGTTACCGGGTGGATTTTGAGCCAACCGGGTGACGGCTGTCCAAACAGTGAATCCGTCACTGTTCGGGCAGCCCATGAACTCCCTTGACACTATTGGGGCTGACCTGGGCAGTCTCCATAAGTGTCGGGTGGTCGGTTCGGTCAAAAACGTGTTTTGCGTCATTTTACGGAAAAATCGTTTTCATAAAAGTTTCGCGAGTTTTCAATTATGGTTATGTCAATATTTGATATTGAATAAATAAGTTTAGGTGAAATATGAATAAATTATTCATATTAGATATTGAATAATTTATTTGGTATTTTTTAAAAATTTTAAAATACGATTTCGCCCGACCCGCGCTTCCGCTGCGCCCCATCGGCCAAAACCCCAACAATTCTTGCATTGCTCTTGGCATTTTTCTATGTCATTGGAGGCTCCAAAATATGTTATGAGGTTTCTTTTTAGGTTTTGGGTCAAATTTGTGCTTAAATAGGAAGTATTGGGGCTCTTTTCTGATTAAAATTTGAATCCATGATGAATTAAGACAGCTTCTCATTTTAATCAAACTCGCGTTGCAAAGCTACATTAATGGTGTCGGGGCGCTCCAAATTTCCAAGGAAGCAATTTTCTCTATGGTCATTTTTTCATCTTGAGCGTGTCTCGATGCGATACCAGTATCAGAACATGTGTCTTGACTCCAAATTTTCCTCGATTTGCTCTGTATCTTGCCGTTTTTATCCCTAGTTAATTCCTTTGAGTTGTGATAATATTTTGACATGTAAAAATGCACCAAAAACACATCAATTCGCTCATAAAGCTTGATATCACCTACAAAATATTACGATAAATGGGCATGAAATATAAGGATATTAACCACTCATCACATCCCCAAACTCAATATTTTTCTAGTCCTCGAGCAAAACAAAAGAAAAAAATAAAGCTAAAATAAATTAACCTAAGCCACTTTCACAGGGATCACGATTGCATTTATCATATACAACAATCCTTTAAACCCCTAGGCGGCCCTAGTAGACGATTTATATTCTCGTGACTCATGATGGCTTTCAACAATGACACTCACAAATGTTATTCAACTCACACATGCAATCTTACACAAATGAAAAAATAAAAATAAAAATAACTATAATAAAATCATCATGAGAGTTACACATAATATTGTCATCAAAGAATCCTCAGTAACGAAACCATAGAACCTTTAAAGTATCCAACACAATTCAAATCAAATTCTTGAATAAATCATCTAAGCCAGACTCACAGTGTGTGTGTGTATGAAAAGGTTTGGTCACAGCTCGATCCACGAGTAAGCCAACTCAATGATTTCGTCTCAAAAATTGGGATCTGATGGGTCAAACCAATCTATATATCTCAAAAGTGCTTTGTATTTTGCCGATTAAGCTCGATATGATATGACTCATCTTTTTCTTTATCTTTTGACTTACCTACTATTTAAGGTAGCATGTCTCCTCATGGTGTACCTAACACTCGCCCATTGGTAGCTTCACGTTTATCGATTATAGGTGGTGTATTTCTTTCTTTTTTTTATTCTCAAAATATTTTTTGCGTTTTTCATCATTTTTTTTTCAAAAGATTTTATTTCTTCTGCTCTAACCATACCATATATCATACAAAAATTACAAACATATACATTGTTAGGGTTGGTGCTCTGAGCGCCAATTTCTTATGTATTTCCCTGTAAATACTCTTGTATATATTTTATTAATGAATAAAATAAACAGTTTCTATAATATAAATTCTTTTATTATATTGTAAAGACGTAAATGACCATAGAGTGATTGGTTATGATACAGTTGCAAAAGTGTTGCAACTGACATTGAGCAATATCATAACAGTTTCATTCTTTAATTGTTCATGGTCAAGGTTTACAATTACTTGGTCAGTAAGTAAACCCGTTGAGACCGGTACATGTCGTATATAAGAATTTTGGATTCTAATGGTTTCTCAATGAACCATGAGTCTCAGGAGACTTATATAGACATGTAGGTGTTTATATCGGATAAACACTGAACGACTCACTGAAGATTCTTAATAGATGGTACACCAACGTCAATAAGAATCTTCTCGGGTTGAGTGAGCATAGTGATCCTTCAACTTGAGATACCACTGTGGATATATGAGGTATTATCAACACTTTGATGGCAGTTACATCACCGATCTATTTAGATCAGACCTCCGCTTGTTCGTTGGGTGTGGACTGATCTTCATGATATCCTGTGTGTATCAAGATAGGATCCGTCAGTTCTGTGTATAGAGCATAGATATCCATTATTGAATTAGCAATCTGTTAAATCCATGGGGCCGTGGTACGTTGTAGAAATCAGTTCTAAGTGTTATTTAAGAGATTGCAAATAGAATCATCGACGAGATTATACCTAAAGAGATTTGACGTTTATATCTATATCTCTGGGATAATCCGGATACCTGTGACGGAAGGATATACGTATGCAGTGATCTCGACCTGTATGGCTCAGAGATTTTATCCGTGTTCGTCATAATTTACGGGTGGATAAATTATGGACACGAAATTGGATTTCGTGACGGATATGCCTGAACCTAGAGAGTCTCACTAATGAGATATACTCGTAGGGCACTAGGACAACTTTTATAAATAATACTGATTATTTATAAGTCGTTTAACGGTTAAACAAAAATACATGCTTTTGAGATCTTTCGGCCATTTATTAAATGTCGAATTGTGATATTTGACATTTATTATTAATATATGTATTTTGATTATTTAATGTAAATATAATACATATATTTGAAATATTTGTATTTAATTATTTGATTATTTAAATGTTAAATAATTAAATTAATTAAATATTAATATCTAGTTTACTTTAATTAAGTAAACTAAATGACATTTTTTAATTGGATAAAGTGGCCAATCTTTATTGGATAAATTGACATGATTTAATTGGTTATTTTGTGATATACATTAAAATGTTTAATGAATTTATACCACAAATAATTAAATCATTATCCTTTTAATTTAAATTGAAACAAAAATTGAAAATTACTTGGCTATTATTTTTTCCACTTTTTCGGCAATATAGGGAAATTGTTGAAATTCGTGGGCCTAACTCAACCCAAAAGCCAGCTTGAGAGTTGAGGGTTGCCCAATGTTTATATTTTGAGTTTAATTATTTATCTCAGCCGATGTGGGATATTTTCCTCAACACTCCCCCTCACGTGTAAACCGGTCTTTTGCCTGGTTCATGTCACGTGGACAGGTAGTGTGGGCCCCCTGTGCATGAGTGTGGCTCTGATACCATATTGAAATTCATGGGGCTAACTCAACCCAAAAGCCAGCTTGAGAGTTGAGGGTTGCCCAATGTTTATATTTTGAGTTTAATTATTTATCTCAGCCGATATGAGATATTTTCCTCAACGGAAATTATATAAGCCTAATTTTCTTTTTTGTTTTATGATTCTAAGAACCCTAAAACACAAATACAAAGAGAGAAAGAGAGAAAATGAGAAAGAAAAGGAAGAAAAGCTTTGAAAATAAGGATTTTTAGTAAGTTTTTCCTTACTTTTTCTTTATGAAAATTATTTCTTTCATACTAGGCTTCTATATGAGTAGCTTAGTTTCTTCTCTACTCTTTTATGGATGTGTTTTTTATGATTGGGAACTTAGATGAAATATGTTGGCATGTATGAATTTAAAGAATGTTAATTAGGTGTAATTAAGCATTCTTTTTAACCATTTGATGCTAGTTGTCATTCTAGAGTTACTTAGCCACTCATGATTGACCTAAAATTATTCTTGAGCTATTTCATGATGGTGAGACTTGATTGGTGTTGTGAGAATTGAATTAAAGTATTGAATTTAATTAATTTTGTGTTAATTTTGTTAATTTGTGAAATTATAAAATTAGGGTTTTTAACCTTCACCAAATTTGGGTATTTTCATATATGTGATGAGATTTAATGTATATATGATGTATATTAAATTTGAGAATTTTTGGATTTGATCTTGACATGTTCTGAACAAAAATGACCAAATTGCAAATTCTTGAATGTTTAGGGACCATTCATAAAAATATGGAAATTCAGTTTCTATGAGTTGCAAATTGTATTTTCATGTATTAGACATGTATAAATTATTTTGGGATTGATTTGGAATCAATTAGAATTGTATTTGACAATTTTGGACTAAAATGACAAAAATACAAAGTTTTGGGGCAAAATGGTAATTACTGAAAAATCTGATTTTTGGGTAAAAATTTCACTTTTTCAGTATTGAGTAATTATTTATTTTAATTACCCAAGAAAAATGATTGAAATGAGAAAATTATGATTTTCCGCGTTCCTCTACGTTTACCCGAATTACCACCAAAAACCCCAACATACATATATCTAAGCAAACGGTCATTCATCGTCAAATAATTTCTTCAACTAGTCACTTTATCAACTACCTAGGCTCGACTACTAGAAACTTACTTTTAAATGCTTACAAATCTAACATATATCACATATTCAAGACATCAGATAAAAGTCAATTGGGCACTTATCATTTTCTAAAAATTCATCCTAAAGCAAACGAACTCATCATTAGACTTATTCTATACTATATGGGACTTAATTTTTTTGTATGTTTTTTCGATTTTTTCCGCAAAAAAAAAAAAAAAAAAAAGAATCAAGAACTAACACTAATATGCACACACACCCCAAAACTTAAAACTTTTATTGTCCTCAATGTAAGATAAACGTAAAGAAACAAAGAGTGAAGAACAACACTACCGTGCATGTAGTTGATCAGACTCTTACTGGTCAGAATTTGGCTACGTGGACTGTGTAGGTTCTGCTAGTACCTGCATAAATATACATGCAAACTATTAAACACACAATTAATACACAAAAATAAAACAAAACGAAAGTAAAAAAAATAAAAATAAAAATGTTGGTTGCCTCTCTGCTAGCCCCAATTTTAACGTTTTCAGCCAAATATTCTCTGAAGATATTCCTTCAATAAGGCTTTAATGTGGCTTTATATGTCTTAGATAAGACAGTGTCATGTGCATTACTGTTCAAGCCCCTCTTCCAAAAATGAGGTGGCAAATATAATTGTTTTCCACTCAGTGTACATGCCACATTCTTCAACCTTTTAGCTCTATAGGGTCTTGAAAAGAATAATAGACTGTCATGAGGTCTCGTATGATGCTTGACTTTGAATGGTTGTTCCATTCTGTCAAGCTTATGGGCGGTATCCATGATGCTAACTTTCCCATGGCGAGATGTGTCCCCACGTGTCATGAGATTTTTAATAGGCTCACACAATTATCCTTGCCTAACTCTTTGTTCCACCATTTTCTCATAGATGTATTTTCGAATTTCTTCGTCTAGCTTTTCATCGGACATCTGCACAATGCATGCTCTAAGATCTTGATAGGACATCTCAGTCTCTATATATGGCTTTTCCTCTGTCCCCATTACGGTATCTTTGTGAGTCTCTTGAATCCACTGGTCTTCTTCAGTGTCACCTGGCAGTGTCTCTTGAGGTTTGTAGCTTTGGTTATTGGCTAGTTGTCTTATTTGGTATTCCAATCTCTTCAAAGATATGGCTTGGCTTTGTATTATTTTCTCCCTCATATTCTTTGTGTTTTCCTTATTAAGCTCAGTTGCAAGCTTGTTTAGCCCGAACGTCGACATAAGCAGTTCCTCCATGAATGGTTTTGATTCTTGAGAAAATTCTTGAGCTAACTATGGATAAAAAGGATAATACGGTTCAATGGGATATGCAGGACCTTCATTGTTATGTCATGTAAAAGTCTGATGCTCTTACCACCCTGGATTGTAGTTGAACGTGCAATTATCACTAGGGTGGTTGCCCGCACATATCTCACATCTCATCATTGTGCTATGAAAGGCTTGAGCATACATCGTGTTAATTCTCTCTAACATCCATTGAGAGTTGTTGGCCAGGACAATAGGCCTCATAAAATCAGACCGTGTCTCACCGACATGGGGTGTAGCATCACCCTTATAACTCTTAATGCCTTCATCGCCCAATGGTACTCCATTACTTCGACCACCTGAAATAAAAGAAAAATAAAAAGAAAGATAAAAAGAAAAAGAAAAATGAAGGGGTGTTTAGCTAAACAAGTAGATTTTTGTCCTAATATTAATAAAGAAAAAATAATAAATTCCCTAACAATGGAGCCAAAAACTTGATCGCGATTTTATAAATCTAGCACGTAAGCGTACGTATCACTCAAATAATATAATAACTATTAGTCAGATGTCGAACCCGGAAAGACTTAATATTTATCTTAAAATAACGTTCATGCGTTTATTTTATTTGACTTCGGTGTTAGACCGATTTTGGCAGTCAACACCAACAAATTCCATAATCAATGAAGGCTAAGATGTTGCTAGAGAGGAGAATGAGATTAGGTTTTAAATTGAAGGAATAAAGTTTTAACGGCAAATTATAGGAATAAAGTATTAATTCAACATATTATTTGAATATTTTACTTATTGTACTTGAATACTTGCAAATCTACTCAAATTTAATAATTTGGAGATAACAACTTCAAGAAAAAAGGCATAGTGTCATGTTCTCTAGTGTAAAAAGTCAACGATTTTATCCTATTTGTGTTGAGAAACTTCTAAGGATACGAGACACATATTCCAATGATTAGTTGATGTGCGGGTAAGTTTGATCGATCAAAGCAAACTAACTTGAAATTGTTTTAAAAAATAAATTATAACGGTTACCAATATTTGCTTGGGCTCACTTCAATTCGCAATTAAGTGAGTTAATATATGCAGTGTGATTTGCATTCAACGTATTCTATTAGGATTATGGTTTTGCATTAACAATAAGGATGATTCCGAGGCTGCACATCAATGTTTTCATTGTGACGATTCAATGATGATATCTGATTCAAAAGAATGGAGCCATTAATATTTGATTAGGATGATGATGGCTAAATTTTATATTTAATTAGAATGAGTTAATCTGATTATGATTTTTTTTTAAAAAAAAAAATTATCAAGACGTCAGGTGGTGCGCTGAGAGAGTAGATTTATTAATTTTATTTTTAGAATTAAATAATATTTTTTATTTTAATAAGATAACATAATATATTTTCTTATTGTAATAGAGTTCGTATAAAATTATAATCTGTATTTCTTTTATAATATGTATTTTTACTTTAATTTTATAATTTAATAATGAATTGTCACTTGAAGTAGATTTATTAATTCATTTTTTATAATTTAACAGTATTTCTTATTTTAATATAATAGTATAATATGTTTTGTTCCTATGAAATTATAATGTGTTTTTATTATAATATATTTTTTATTTTAATTTTATAATTTGATAGTTAGTTATCATGTCACGTCACATGAAGACTTAAAAATATTTAGTGTGTGTATGTATATGTGTGTGGAGAGAGAATCCGATCAAGATCAAACTAAAATATAAAAAATACGTATTTTGAGATATTAAAAGATAAAAAAAAATTAATTTTTAATAAATCAAAATGTATGTTTTTTTGTCTTTCGACGTGGTCCGAATAAAATCTTGACCGAGAAGGTCTGGACTTGATTTTATATATGTATATAAAAATAATTAAATTATTGATGTGGATGTCTGCGTTGATTATAACTCCCATTTAATTAAAATTAAAGAGTACGTAATTCGGTAATATTCGCAGTAGTAGCGCGTGCATGTTTGATCATTTGACTTTGACTCCAGGATATATTTGTTTACACTATTATTAATAAATTGATAAATTAATTTATTAATTGGAAAATCAATTTTGTATGTCATGGGAGAAAGTCAAACAAGAATACAAGATGAGAAAGAACTGACAAATATTTCCCCAGAAGTAAGGCCACTAATGGAGGTGGTATATCATGTATCGGGTGTATATGACTTCTCTCTCATAATAGGCGGGCCCCACACGACATATACACCCGGCACATAATATAATTTTCGCCACCAATGAGGCTGCTGAGAGCAACAAATTGAACTTTTGTCTCATCATCATCATCATTTTAATCTCAAATAAGATTCCAGATAAATTTCAAAGACAGAAGCTTTCCTTATTCTGTTAAAATAAATAAATAAATAATAGTAATAACTTAATAAGAACCCCTTTGTCCATATGGGGTTTCTTAAGAAATAATAAGGGGTTTAGTTAGTTATCCAAAGTTTGAATTTTGACAATTAACGTGCGTATTAGATGGTGTAAAAATTAAATTATCTAGGTTTTTTTTTTTTAAATTCAAATGTGGGGTAACTAAAATTATCCTAACGATCCACAATTATAAGTATTTATCAAATACTTGTAGCCTAAAAAACAATAGCTAATCAGTACCAATATCAAATGCACCCTTATAACTAATATATACAAAGTTGTAGTTACAAGAATTAGATTTTCTAAACTAAAAACGATATAAAAAAAAAAACGAGTTTGTTATCTATTTCTAACAAAAACGACGACATATTGACCTTCTAACAAAACCAAATATGAATCAAAGACAAAGATATCCGTAGGTAGTAGCCATCTTCTTAAAATTCCGCAACAGCCATAGGAATGCGTGATTGAATTTTTTTTTTTTTTAATCGTTGGAAACCTCACCGCCAAATCATTTATTTTGGACTTAAGCGGGTCAGGTAAAACCCCGTTATCTCAAGCTCTTATAAGAAACGCACTTCATAGATTCGAACTCAGAACCTCAATGTGAGATCCTAAAACTTACACCATCAAGGCATACCTTTTGGAGACATGTGTATATGTATATACTGTTATGAAAAAAAATTATATAAATTTTCATCCATATGTGTATATAATCATTTTTTCATCCATCGCCCAATGATCATTAATTTATGATCCAATAAAAACAAAACTCAAACTTCATCCATGTGAGATGTATACATAATCAGGGCGATTCAAATTTTTTTGCAGCCTTACGAGAAAAAAATTAGTAATGTCTTATTAAATTAGAGATATTTTAATAAAATATATCATATTATTTATTTGGAAAATAAGAAATATTAAAGTAAATATTTATAACAAAAAAACATAATAATTTAAAATTTTCATAATTCTATACTATAATTAATTATAAAATTGGAAAATTTTATTAGTTTTTAACACAAAAATTAATAATAATTTTATAATACACTTAAATTTATAAACACAAATTTTTATATGATCTTATATTTAGAATGATATTATGGACAACAATATAAGGTGGTTAAGGATCGAGCTGTTTATAATTATACTGAAAAAAGATTGACAAATTCACAAACGGAGCAAGAGAGAGACCTGGACCTGGTTCCCAAACAAGAGGCAACCCACGAATCCGTGTACCGCCCAACCGTGAGAGCTCATTTCCCCACCCTCTCAGCACCCCCCATCCTGTCCCCTATCAAAATTACTTATTTACCCCTCCCCAAAATCTTTCACACACATATATATATTGTTTATTTTTTCTTTGTTATGTTTATTTTTTATTAATTAATTTTTTATTTTTGTTATATTTATATTTTTTTCTCTTATACTTATTTAATAATTTTTATATATCTATTCTCTTTTATTTGTTTAATAAATCTTATATATTTTTTATTTATTGTTATTTAATTTGTATTTATTTATTTATTTATTTAATTTTCTTTTGATCATTTATTAATTTATTTAACACTACTTACATATAATTGAAAAGGTTCTCCTTTATGTTAGCAAATTATATTTTCAAAGAATAGTACATGTAATAATACACAAAAAGAAATACATGTAAAAATATTAAAATACAAATTCTAATCTATATTGCCTCCAAAATCACCCCCTGACGCACTTGGTGATATACTCAATACTTCTTACCATAACTGATTACGTATCCTATAACGAGTGACCCATCTTTTAATTTCGTACGATGAATGTTTTCACCACTACGTTGGGAAGGGTGATATAAGGTAATGAGGGTGTAAGAAACTTTGCACGACATGTCTGTCAATATGGGCAATAGTTGTTTCTCGACGCTATTGATCTGGACCTATAGGGGACCTTAATGGAAAATGAGTATAACAACTCCAAATATTCTCACTAAATGTATGCAATACAAGGTTGTACCTGTTGGAGTTGGTGCTTGGAGCGCCAATCCGAATAATATATTGTACATTATATTTTATTATTTATTAATAAAATAATTACATTTTTATTTCAACATTGTTAATGATAATGTCATTATGCATATTAGATTGATATAAGAATGACATCGACCGTAAAATAGTCATGTAGTAATACTATACACTGGGTGATTCGACATTGAGATAATATTACTACTAAAATTATTCTTAAAGTGAGATATTCATAGTCTTTGGTTTTGGAATATGGTCGAATTTTATAATCTAGAAGACGAGTACATGTCGTATATTGGAATTGGAGTTCCAATGGTTTATCCCGATGTACCATGAGCAACGGACACTCGTATAGACATATTGATATTTGTTGGAGCGAATACTGAATGACTCACATGTGATTCCTAATAGTTGAAAGTACACACCACTGTCAATAGGAATCTCCTCGAGTCGAGTAGCATTTGTGATCCTTTGACTATAGGATAACATTGATTTTATGTGTATGTTTGTTGTGTGTGGACCGATGTATATAAAAATATTTGATTAAAATTTTTATTGTTTAAAATGGTAGACAAATGTGATTAGTAAACATATTTGATATTTCGAAAAATATGATTTTTATTTTATAACATGTGTTGATGTTGGTTTTAATGTTAAAAATAAATTTTGGGTGTTTGAGAGTGTTTAGAGAATGTTATAAATTAATTGGGTTAAAAAACCCTAAGAATGAGCTCTCATTCCAGCTCTCTGGAATGATAGCTGATGGTTTTAAAAGGAAAGTTAACAAATAAACAAAAAGGAAGAGAATCGGCACAACACGCACTATTCACGCGCACTATAACGTGCGCACATACTGAAATTTATTTCTATATGTTTTTGAGTTTCCGGATTCTGATTCAGCCCTAGTTTTTTCCTATACACTCGTAATGAAATATAATATTGCATTAAATTATTTAAAAATATACACGTGCTTGATATCCATGGATTAGACCCACTTCCGCTGCATAGAGCACCGATTCGACTCTAAGGGTCCACAACCGCCCCAACAGTACTTTGATGCGATGACAATTCCCAAAGTCATAGAGTCCATAGAATGAACATCTGGTGATGGTGACTCGAAGCATTGCAGTAAGTTCAATAGATGGTATGCCAATTCATTTAATAGATAAAGCCGATTATATAAATTCTTATTTTGTTCAATCTCTTCCATAAGGTCGTATCGTACTTGACCCCTGACCGGCGTAAACACACATTTATAACGCAAGCGCACGTATCGTTCAAGTAGTATAAAAATATCGATCCCACGATGACTTAATTCCTACTATTGTTATTAATTATTGATACTATTTATTTACAGATATCTAATTGAGGGAGAAGAGAATGATTGCTTGATTGATTTGGTTGATTGTAGATTTGCTAAATAAATAAATAAATAAAAAGACAAAAGAAAATACTAAGGAAAATAAAAAAAGACACAAAGATCTAGGGTTGTGAATCTTTCTAATATCATTTAAAAGATGAAGTGATTATTTTATGTTTGTGTAATAAATCGGTTTACTAACCTGGAACACTAAATTATGCAAAAGCCTATGTCGATAGTCAGACGCAAATACTCAGTTTAACCCAATTGAACCATATGTCTATGTCAACGAAATTATCTGGATTCATTAAGTTTAAGTTCCAATTATGGCTACCCCCGCCCGACATGTATATGTCTATCCTGTAAGGAAATCTATTAAAGGGTTATCTATCCTCAAGGAAGATCGTGGGCTATTAAGTCTAAGGCTGAAACCTAAAATCCCTATATCTAGTTCATTTTAGATTTACCACATCAATCTTATTGGTGATCAGACAACAAGAAGCATTAAGCTTAAGACTTAATAAGTAAACCTTTAAATTACACCCAAACTATAAAATAACCCCTTATAAACCAATGATATTAGAATTCATCACAACCCCAGATAACTAATACATAACTAGGGCTAGTAAAAACTTAAAAGTAAAAGACATAAAGTAAAAGCTGAAAAGTAAAATAAAATAAAATGCTAAGGTAAAAGGATCAACTTTTACTATTTACTATTTAGATATCTCCATTAATATAATATATTAACTTGTGATTATTTTACCAACCAGCCATATAGGCGGTAACCTGATTAAGTCAAATTAAGTCCAACCAGCCATAAAGGCGGAACCAAAATAAACCTGCCATATAGGCGATAAGAAAAATTAATTACCAACAGACCAATCTGGCGGTATCCTTGATTAGTCAGGTCTAAAGCAGATTAAAATGATTTACCAACCGACCAATATGGCGATATCCTTTTTAAGTCAATATTTTAAATAGTGAATATATTATTTTTAAGGGAGATTAATCTAAATAGTAACAGTAAAAGAATTACCTTTCACCTAGCTGGGGAAATTACCTCCTCATGGTGAATAGTAAAAACTGTAAAAAGTAAAGAAAGTAAATTACTATTATTATATAACGTAATTAAAATTAATTACAAAACTAAAAACTAAAAGAAACTAGATAGAAAACTCCATATTTACATCAGAGGAATTAGAGAGGAAGGTACATTTGAAACTGAAACATCAAGCTGAATTTATAGGCGTCGCGACGCCAGCTTCTTTTGACGTGGCATGCTGAGGGCTTGACACGTGGCGATTCTGGATAAGGAGATAAGGCGACACGTGGCAAGGCGGCTGAGAGCTCAATTATTATGACACGTGGCGGCTTCTGATTGGTCGGTAAAGATTCTTATCTGCCACGTGTCGATTCCGGATAAGAGAGCCAATCATTGATGCTGATGTGGCGCTGACGTGGTGCTGATGTGGCGACACGTGGCAAAGTGACTGTCGGCACCATAGAATTACGACACGTGTCACTTCGTGATTGGCTGATGATGACGTGGCGGTGAGGTGGCACGTTGACTCGGTCAACTGATGATGTGGATGATGACGTGGCGGTGACGTGGAGTGACACGTGGCGATGACGACTGTCGGCACAGTAGGATGATGACATGTGGCACGGTGCATGTTAGTAGATCGGATGTGATGGTGACACGTGGCACGTCGCACGTTACCAAAGTCAAACTTTTCTCAGATTCTGACACGTGGACCAAGCGCACGTTAGCATTGTTGGGCGCACGTTAGGCGTCGCGACGCCGAATGTCTTGGCGTAGCGACGCGGCAAATTACCAAAATGCCATTTTCGTCCAATTTTCATTGTTTTGGCCCAAATCATCTCCAGAGTGTCCTGAAACTTTATTTATCTACAAAATAACACAAAACACATCAAAATATTCACAAAACTCAAGAAACTATACAAAATATTAGGTTAAATGAGTGGGAAATAGTGATAGATTTACCACTCATCAACCCCAATCTTCTTCGCCATATCCGATTAGTGCTGATATTGCCCTGAATCCACAATGACCAAAATACTTTTGATTCTCATAGTGTTTGATGAGTTTTTTCCTTCAAAATATTAAGAATTTCACGAGGTGCGGTGTTGTTGGTCATGTCGAGCATAAATTATTTCTCTATTAGTTTTAACCTAGATGCATATGCATGGCCATCGATATATTATGTTACTTGATGATTTTGAAAACCACTGACAACCCTTAAGCCCCATATCACACCGTCTAGAGGTATTGGTATACCCCGCAGCTCAAATAGATATTCACATTTTTTAGTCTCAGTATTTATTGTTAGAGATTGCCCATCAACGAGATATCGTGGCTATTTGTACTTTCATCCCCTTCCACACATAAGATGACATATTGACAGTTTGTCGCTTTTTAAATTGGTAGAATTTCTAAAAACCACTACAATATCATTTTCCAGACCAACCCACTACAATACCGATCTATAT